>JAAEAF010014854.1:0-20565 GCA_011037195.1 Triatoma infestans
GTAATAATTTTGACTAATTCCTCAATATAAACACAGGTTTTAATTTGTGTTTTAAGACAGTTTACGACCAGTTTACCAGTTTAACATAATGGGAGTGAGAAGGAAAGTGATAATTAGAGAGAATAGCTTTTAGAGAAATAAACTACGTAGAATGATATGCTGAACACTGTATAATGAATAGAACACATAAATTGCAAGGACTTTATAGTAAAATAAAAGTTAGGTAGCGAGAGAATAATAAAGAGACAGACTGGCAGAGAAGGAAGTAAGTAGATAGGTTGCTGACTGGTTGTTGTAAACTGATCGTAAACTGCCCTTAACTGTAAATGTTGTCGCTCTATTTATATGAATCGAACTGTCCCTCTTTATAGTCTGGTCTAGGTGAGGAGTAACTAACTTTTTTTTTATTCATTTAATGTGCTTCTGCGTTCTTTGGATCCTATGAATCTTTAATGATTTGCGGATTCCATTACAATAGGAATGATTTCGACACTAAAGTCGACCTGTATTTATAACCTGATCAAAATGAACTAAATTACCAATTATAACCTCCTTTAGTTTTATAAAAGTGATAATTATCATAAAAATTAAAATATATTATACATTGAAAATTTTAACAATAATTTGTTTTTCTGCAAATAATATTGTAACATAAAAAATTACAATAATTTTGGATGATAATGATAATTTTTTGGGGGAGGGGTTGAAACAGATATCTATTGTTTGATTAAGTATTTTATATCTTAAATTCTTTTTTTTAATAATATTGAGCTACATTTATTTTTAATATCACTATAGTTTCCTCTTTACTATTAATATTGATATCAAATTGTTTATTGATGTAAAATGTTTCTTTAATGCCGGAATTTATTTACGTTGTTTTTTGTGTCAACTATTTTTAATATTTTATTTAAAACAATAGAAAGATATAATTGAATCATTTTTAGTTGACCAGGTTATAATGTTAAATATAGGCTAAAGATGTCACTTTAGTGTCGTAATCGTCTCTATAATACACAAAATATAACGTTTCTTTGTATTGAAATTTAAGTTTTCTTCCGAATTGGTTGCAAGATTCATGATATAATTAGAGGATAATAGTTGATTTATTTGAGAAGAATGTAAAGAGCAAACTTTTGCAAACTTGAATTCAGGTTATTCGCCAATTTTTGAACGTAAGCGAATATGGTAACTAAACGAGAGTTGTAAAGCAAATTTTCTCTCGCTTTAAATACTACATTTTTTGTACTACAGTTAAAACTATTTACAGAAGAATTCAATAAAGGAACCTTGTCCATAAGAGAAGAGGAATTTTATTTTCAGAAAGATCCGCAGAACATCAAGTATTTTATTTATTTGCAATTGACAACTACAAAAGTAAACGAAAGTGTGACAAAAGGAGACGTGAGAGGAATCATCACACAATGGTGGCTGTCTAAATATAATATTTATTTTATTAAACTCCGAGGATATCGCACGCCAGCGTCGATTGAGACAAAGATGAGAGGTGATGAAATAGGATGGCCAGAGAGGAGAGAAGGAAATTTAATTTTTAAGCATGTTGAGATGAAGTGTTTAATAAAATAGTATCTTTAGAGGTCATTATGGTCATTGTTTTGTGAGGGACATAGTATGGAGTATTAATTATTTGACGAAGAATTTTGGACTGTAAAGCATTGAAGGTGGTAGCTATTAGAATGCTTGGCTGGCTGAGCCTCATAGTTCAAGTCCGTAAGTTCATATAGGTTTCAAAAGTGCGTTGTATAACTAGACTTTATTGCTTAATGTACATTATTGATCAATCGCTTGTCAATGTAAACGCCCTAGACATAGTCACTGCACAGGGAATACCATCTGATATAAGTGTATACAGGTGGGCTACATGGTTCGTCGAAGTGTGAACGTTATATCCTGGCAATTCTTTAATATTTATTTATTTTCCATTTGACGTTTAAGAGAGAGAAAGGTGGTGTTACAAGATGCGAGTGATTGTACAGGATCAATATGTGGAGAAATAACTGCCTATGTCATTTGCAGTCTGAGGGGTGAGTATAGGAATATCGATAAGTATTGGCACAAGAACCGGTAATTTCGTATTAACGTTTTTTTTTTGGTATTTTCTCGAAAACTACTTACAACGATTTTTTCTTTAAAGTCTCCGGAATGCTCATCGCACAACAGACTTATCACAAACGTATCGCTTTTATTAGAAACATTTTTTTTTTTTGTTGATAAAATTTGTTATAAGGTATCTAGTACTTTACGGTAATTGTGGCATTGAATTTCAGTTGTTATATGGTTGGTTCAATATTATTAACGCTCTCTTCTGGATTATAATTAATCACTTTCTCTCCCCCACCTCTATGTTCATAGATAATTGAATAAAGTTTGGAGTTTAATGAGAATTTGTCATTTTACGTTATACTAGGGGTTTTGTTTGTGCAGCAGTCTCAAACCGTCAGAAGCATGCGCACAGAGATTGTGCTGTTCGTTGCAGCAATTTCTCAAAACTCAAACGGTTTCCAACTCAGAGTAATGTGTTCGTGCTGTTCCCTCAAATTGTCAGCAAACCTTTTGCAAACTATCATAGCAGTCCAACCGATTTCAAACTGGCAATCCGACGCATGCGCAAAGCATTTTAACGCATTAAATTATTTATTATTCTGCTTCTCCGACTGTCTTGGCCAATATTCCTTTCCGTTTTTTTTTTTTTTGGCCTTAACCTGTGTTTGTGCAGATATAACCACTTTGAATAATTTGCGGTTCTATGCTATCTCAGACAGTCCTTTAAAAGTATACTAATAGATATCTCGTACTTTATGCTGTAATCAATGTCTAGTTATTTATTTGCTATATCCTAAACATTTTTTTAATGAAACTGATTTTTTACAGATGTATAGCTAATTTGGATTTACAGATTATGAGTAATTAACTGTAAAACTAATCTTCCATTATTCTTTGCCTGAATGCTTTATAATTATCACGGTACAATACTGTTCACAAAGCGTTCTTACAGGTTAAGTGAAACCAGTTTGCAAACCGTCAGGGACTATCACAAACTCGTTGCACGAACAAACCTACTATTATCGTATTAAGAACAGTAATAGAAGGTTTTGTTAGTGTTTCATACCAGATTGTTATATAACTTTTTAAGGAAGTGTTTTTCAACAATATTTTGCGCGACTTTTTCGTATTACATCATCAATGTAGTGTAGTGTAGATAGTTGGGAGGTAATATGTTTTAGAAGCTAAATAATATACCTTTAGGAAAGAAAAAAATATACTGGTCGTATGCGACTATCACCAGGTCATAAAAAAAAAAAAAAATAATAATAAAAAATACCCACTTCGCTAAATTGTATACAGTGTGTGGTGCGTTCATGTGACAGGCATGGACAAACGATATAGCGTTTTTGAGAAGCTAGTACAACCCTCTTTAGAAGGATTGCTATCCATTTTATCCTCATCCTACATAGTTCACCTTCTGGCCTGCCCAAGTAAAGAACAAGAAAGTGGGCGAAGGAGTAGAAGAAGATGAAGAACATTGTAGAGAAAGGGTAAGTTCTGGGCTTAGTCTTAGGAAGGAAATAAGGAATATAACAACGATAGTGATAGGCCACCCAACATGCTGGGCGTAGTGTAGTCGTTCCAAGAATGCAATTTTGGCGGGAAATGAGAAGTACGAGGAGGTAGTGTAAGAGAGGTGGGGGGGGGGGGAGGGTTGTGTTATGGTAAAACGTATATGGCGAGCAGGGCAAGCCATGGCCCAGGGGGGGGAGGAGGAGTGGATACATAAAGCTGACAAATGATCCCTGTCGTCACAAACGCGCGCTGGCGCTGCTGTTACCGACATAACTCCCCCCGCCTCCGTCTCTACTCACTCACTCTCATCCTAGCTACAACTTCCTTGCTACATACACTATACTGCTATACTGTGTCGCCTGTCCTCTACTTTTGCACCATGCTGAAGAAGGAAGAGTAAAGAAGAAGTAGATACAAAGTTTAAATGAACCCCTCTAGTTGGCGTGCCTCTTGCCTATCATGATGTTTCTTCCATATATACACAAGGTTAGGACCTCTCTTCCATTTAGTTTTGTGTCGTATGAGGCCGCTTTTAGAGAGAGCCAAGTCTCTCACACTGCAATACTTTTCTTTTCTCTTTTTTCCCCCCATTCCTTCCATATACCGTATTACGTCCTTTTTCCAGAGTCAGTTATTTCGCACACACACAAAAAAACATTTACTCTCCAACTTCATAACACAAACAAGGCATGTTTTCTAAGTAACGTTTCATTTACTCACTACTTTTTCTTCTAAAAACATTCATATCAGCAATTACTCCAAAACAAAATAATCTGGTTAAAACACACATAAGATTATTCAGATCATTAATTCTTCAAAACTTTAACTATCAAATTTCCATTAAACAAAGAAAGGGGGACCTTAAAATGGATATTTCTGGAAAAAAAAAATCGAGTTTTGGTGCTAAAATCCATTGCTGAAACTTGGCCCTGCTCAAGAATCCCATATTATCTCTCTCTATATATATATTACAGATATACCTTCATTGCCCATTGTCTGAATTAGAACAGGGTATAGCCCAAGTCAATTCCGATGTTAATTCAATTAATGAATGGGTGGAAAAAAAATTGTATTGAGTTTAATGTTTCCAAAACCAAAGCCATGATTATTGGAAGTGCCAGATATGTCAACAATATTGATATGAATTCTATTTCAAAAATTACAATAGATCAGGTTTCTATTCCTTAAGTAGATTCTACTAAATGTTTGGGTGTCACCATTACTAGTACTCTATCATGTTGGTTGACATATCTAACAAAATTTCTAAAACTTTGTGCCAGCTTAAATACAATAAGAATATTCTGCCTATTTCGCTAAGAAAACAGTTGATTACTACACTTATATTTCCGCATATAGATTATTGTTCGCTAGTGTACAATGATTTAACAGCTGAATTGAACATAAAATTACAAAGGTCAATGAATTCCTGTTGTAGGGGTAGTGAACCCCCACCACTCATCCACACTAGCGAGTGAACCCCCCACGCATCAGAGAGAAAGAGCCCCTCTCGAGAGAGAGGAGAGGAGAGGCCAGTTGGATATATATACGAGAGACAGAGTCAAAAGGAGATATTCTGTTCACAGTCTCACACTTGAATTGTACACATCGTTTAGCCACGTCAGTCAGTCATATACATATATATCAATTATATATCTTATACCGATTTTGAGGTGTTATTTATCTATCAACATCTACAACCAACATCTCCTCCTACAACCATTACATTGGTGGCAGCGCTATCGAAACCCAGCCATTTCTCATTAAAAGGTAAGATATAAATTTCTATTATTTTTTTTATTATTCATTTTAGTTTTACACTTTTAAATATTTTATTTCCGCTATTTTTTGTTACATCTATTTGTATATTTCATATTTTTAAAATTTCGACTTCATTTTTATGAAAAGAGCCGAAATTATTCAAAAATTAAAACAACATAATCTTTCCACAAGTGGCAATTTGTTAATTTTAAAAGAAAGACTATCAAAAATCATGTCTACCTACACAATCGATGGCCAACAAAAATCTGCTGATGAAGCAATCGCGTACCTTCTAAACAAGTGCAACGCTCCAAATCCCGTAAACATCCGGAACTTGCAAATGATAAATAATTTACCAGTTTTCGACGGTTCCCATAATAGCGACATAATTACTTTATAGACCAAATTAATAATTACAGTGCGATTTCGGGATGGTCAGAAGCCGACAAACTGGAAATCCTAATTTTAAAATTAACGGGTGCGGCAAAAATTTTCTTTGACACTTTTAAAACGCAGTGTACAAATGATAACGTCATTTTAACATACCGACTAGCAACGGAAAGTCTAATGCATGCTAGTCGCATGCTAGCCACATATGCTACAAATTTAGCAGCATCAACATCATCGTTTCAGCCAAGCTACCAACGCTAATTTTTCACAAACGAAAAATTACTTCAGGAAGGGGGATGATGTAGGGGTAGTGAACCCCCACCACTCATCCACACTAGCGAGTGAACCCCCACCACGCATCAGAGAGAAAGAGCCCCTCTCGAGAGAGAGAGGAGAGGAGAGGCCAGTTGGATATATATACGAGAGACAGAGTCAAAAGGAGATATTCTGTTCACAGTCTCACACTTGAATTGTACACATCGTTTAGCCACGTCAGTCAGTCTGTTCAGTTCTTGTAGTGTAAAGTATACAGTCCTTGGCAGTCAGTCATATACATATATATCAATTATATATCTTATACTGATATTGAGGTGTTATTTATCTATCAACATCTACAACCAACATCTCCTCCTACAACCATTACACTGTGTTCGTTTTATTTTAAATGTAAGAAGAGACGAGTATATTACTCCTCATTTTAATTTTCTTAATTGGTTGAATGTCAAATATAGAAGGAACTACTTTCTGGGTAAGTTTCTGTTTATGCTTCTAAAAAATCAACGTCCCGAATATTTATTTAATCTGTTTATTAGGAAGGCCTAATTAGATTTAAGGAATACCAGAACTGTTATTACTAAATTCTATATTTCTTCATATTGAACAGTTACCTATAAAAATTCATTTCTTGTGCAATCTTCTCTATTCTGGAACTCTTTACCTCTTACTTTAATTCATAAAAGTACAATAGGTTCATTTAAAAATGCATTGTATGATTTCTTAATGCGGTCCTTCATAGAAGACGCTTCTCATTACAGAATTTATTATTTATTTTTATTTCTATTAATTAATTGTATTTCAAAGTAGTTTTTATTATATTACTTTTACTTTTATATTGCTTTTTACTTATAGAGAACTTATTGTAATTAATTTTTGTAATTTAAATTTTGTTTGGTGTCCTTAAGGGATATTGTCCCAGGCCAAAATAAAAGTTTCTTTCTTTCTTTCCTAGTGGCGATCCACAAACTCCAAAAATTCAACTGTTTTCAATCCATCCATTTAATTTGCGACCTTTCAATCTTCCTTTTCTCTATTGGTTCATCGAACAGCACTCTTTTAAGGACTTGTGGTTTCTTACACTCGTACCACAGGCTATCTTGAAGTACTTTCATCGAATCGTATATCCTTCTCAATTTTTTTTTTTCAAATATAGCTGTCACTCTGTCGCTTTGGTCAAAGTCCTAGTTTCTGGATGAATAGAACAACGGTCCATACGTCAGAACAGAGCGTATTAATATTTTATAGAAAATACATTTGATGTCTCTAGGTAAGTTCCGGTTTTGCATACATTCCAAGAGTCTGTAACAATTATTTTTTGATAAGATAGAGAAGTAATGCGCCTGATTGGGTATGAATTAAAAGTTAACGTTACAGGCCCACACAGAACCATCCAGAAATCAATTTCCCTTGAAGAATGTTTCAAATAAAAGTAACAGGCTGTGCTGCTTTTAGATTTTTATTTTTTCAGTGTTGTATGCAATGATGTAACGAGAGAACACTGTCCGGCAGTGCCAGCAGTGCACTGAGAAGGCTCTGGGCAGCAATGACCATAGATATTGAAGCGCCTTAAAGGTAACACGACTTAATTGTGCAAAGTTAAAAAAAACAAAAACAGAAATGTTCCACTTCCGGCTAGAGATTCTGCCTGGAAACTTCGTGTCTAATATAATGGTGGTACCAAAAGTGGGAATAATTCCTTCCTATGATTTTTCTTTGTTTTTGAGACGTTTAGTTCACACACAGACACTCACACTTAATAAACTTTTTCTTTTTTTTTTGGACAAAATATCCGGAAATGATCATGCCTAGTAATGAATTCGGGCCAAAATATAGCATTACAAATTTACAGGCAGACAATGAGAAAATAATATTTCATTTCAACCCTATGAATATGTTAGAAACGATATTATAATTTCTTAAAATTGTAATTATAAAGAAGAAAACAGATCCAAGTTTATAATATCTAGGTAATATGTGCGGGGAAGGGGTGGGGGGATGTCAGATAGTTTCAGTACACACTTCCGGTGCTTCAGCAAAGTGTATTCTCTACACTACTTGTTAAACTTGAAAATTCCATTATAACTAACTAATAATATTAAAACAATAATTTGCACATCTTGCAACTCAATATAACTTTGATATTTAGTAAGAGTGCCAACTTATCTGTATTCTATTAATTAAATTAAATTAAATTAAATTAAATATTTAAATAATAATTTCTTATAGGATCCAAGTGTAGACTGTAGGTGTCTCAAAGGCAGACGAAGGAAAAATTGGGATGTGGACTTTAAAGAGGCCTTCAAGTCTCACAGTTTGAAATGGACATAAAGAACAACTGGTTTTTAAGTAGAGATAATGGGGCGGGTGTTGGTGTAGTGGTTATGAGCATGGACTTGTAAGTGGGTGGACACCAGTTCGAGTCCCGCGTATAACTGCTAAATTTTATATTGTTATGAAAAATGTTAACAGTAAAATAGGTGCTTCCGCCCCCTTCCACGACACCTAATTTGACCGGGTTTGGCATGCGGGTTTGTTGTGGAAGCTCAAGGGAGTCCTTCCCTCTACCTACTATATGATCCTTAAATCATACCTGTCTGATCGTTTCTTCTGGGTTCGTTCTGGCTCCCCCAGATCTTCTATCCTTCCAATCTCTGCAGGTGTACCCCAAGGCAGTGTCCTCGCTCCTCTCCTATATATTTTCTAAACTGCAGATATTCCTTCCCACCCAAAAACAATCCTTTATTCCTAGGCTGATGACACATGTGTTATTGCTCCAAATCCCGATCCTGTTTCCGCATCCCGTGCACTACAATCCCATATCATCTCTCTACAAGACTGGCTTATCCGGTGGAGAATAAAGGTCAATCCCACTAAAAGCAAATGCGTTTCCTTCACCCTCCGCCGCGCTACTCTCCCGCCCATCCTCCTTCATGGGACTATAATACCGACAGTGGACAAAGTCCGATATTTAGGACTTTATCTAGACAAAAGACTTACTTGGAATCCGCATACACGATTAAAAAGACTTGAACTAAACAGACGTTACAAACTTCTCTCGAGACTACTTGACCGACGCTCTAAACTTTCTCTTGAAAACAAAAGTCTTATCTACAACACTATTATAAAGCCCCTCTGGACGTACGGATGCGAGGTCTGGGGTTCGACCAAGCATTCCAACACATATCGCATTCAAGCTTTTCAATCCAAAACCCTCAGAAGAATTACCAATGCCCCGTTCTATGTTTCCAACCTAACCCTTCACAATGACCTCAAAATCCCTTTTGTTCATCAGTTCATAAAATCACGTTACAAGAAATTCCATAACCTCATATCCAACCATTCTAACCCTTTAGTCCAACAACTCTCTTCTCTTTCTATTCCACACAACCCTTCCAGGAGACTGAAACGCCACTGGCCGCGCGACCATCTAACTTCTTGTTAGCATTTTATAGCAATAATTAGGGAGTACCTCCACTGGGAGGCATCTCCTAACAAGACATTCACGCCCTTTTTTATGTCACTACTATCATATTCACTCATAATACTGTTTGTATAGTTGTGAATTTCTTAATAAAACGAAAAAAAAAAAAAAAAATCAAATAACATCTGTCATAATTAATTAAAAGAACTTATTGCCTATATGTTGAAAACTAAAAAGCGGTTAACATTAAAAAAAAAAAAAAAGGGGAATCATCAGGCTGATATTGTAGTATTTGGTATTAGTGTAAAGCAGCAGAATTCTACATTCGGAGAACTTGTGTTCTTTGCTGGATGAAAACAAACATTAATTCCTCATATCTATTGTTCAAAGTTTGTGTAGATTTGACAGAGGATTACAATATAATGGACATTCGGAATAGCATAATATTGTGACGAGGGTTTCCTATATATTCTAACAAAACATTATTTTGAGCCTGGAACATTTACATTAATTTAAGTTTATAACTATTACAGAGGGGGTGGTGGTGGTGATTATCCTATTTATTATATTCATTTGAGTTTTACACCCCTTTTGTTTTACAATATTTAACTTCAATTTCCTCTAAATGGATGTGCTGCTCTCTCAAATTGGATTTCCCGATGTCAAGAGTTGTATTATCCAAATTTTCATTCGCCAACACTTATATAAACAATTTTACATAATCTTTGCGACTACATTAATCTTAGCATGAACTCTTGTCTTAGAACGTATAAATTATAAAAGGGTAAAAGAAGTGTGTCAAATAAGTGGAATCAAATAAAAACACTTAAAATTAAAGTTAAATCTGTGGTTATGGTGGTTGGTTTTCCGCAAAGCTGGAAAGTTGCTGCAAAGCTGCTTTACTATTTAAACTGGAAATAGTGTGTAAATTGAATTTGCTCTGTGCAAGTCTGCGTTATCATACTGTCTGATATACGCATCCTATGATGGGCGAAAGCCAAAAACCGGTCAATGACCACAAAATGAAACAGGCTATCACGGAAAATGTCTCTGATGTTAACTGGTATCTGAATGTTAATTTAACAGCCAGTTATTTTCCGAATTGAAAATGGAAATATATATTTTCCAAAAAAATTCACAATTATCTATCATCATACTGTAACGAGAGAACACTGTCCGGAGGCCGGCAGTGCACTGAGAAGGCTCCGGGCGCCAATGACCATAGATGTTGACGCGCCTTAAATAAAAAAAACAAAAAAAAAAAATACACTGTAATTTCATAATGATGAAATAAGGTACTAATTTTGTCTAATGCCCATAACAATTTCAGAACAGTTTCCGGTTTTCTGGGCAGTATGCTGTCCATTATACGCAATATTACCCCATCACTGCAGAGGCTCTGCAACGGGCGAGAAAACTTAAAGGGAGCAACATCTGTACTCGAATTTGGGATCTCCGCTTTCCTAATCCAGTGCTTTACTATTTGAACTAATCCTAACCCTTTATAGAAGTAATAATTTGGCATTTTGCTTAAAACTGAGTTAGCTGAATTATTTGTCAACCCTAATTCTTTAGGAGAACACAAAAGCATCATCCTCAATAAGCCATCTTCAAATCATGTCTAGCCGATCGCTATTTCCTGATTGTCACATTCATTTTCTCCTAAATCTTTCCAACATCAACTGGTTGTCCTAACAAATTTCATACCAATACTGCCGCCTTTATCATTGCCCGAATGTACGCCTATCCTATCCTGCAATGACGATCGAGTTAGCAAGTTCTTATGTTTTTATTGTGGTGGTTGTTTCCGCAGTGCTGAAAAGTAGTAGTGTGTAAACTGAATTTGCTCTATGCAAGTCTGTGTTATCACACTGTCTGACAAACGCGTCCTGAAGATGGGCGAACGCTTGAAACCGGTCGATGACCACAAAATAAATCAGTCTATCATGGGAAATGTCTCTGATTCTTATATTTACTTTCGCTTATTGTTTTAAGAAGAAATATTGCAATCGTGTCAAACTTTCAAACTTGAGTTTTTAACGGAAATACATGTATTTTTATGTATTATATATTCGCTAAAAACGGTTGATGTACATATATATATATAATATTTCAAAATCGGAAAATTGCAGGTAATTCAAAATTGTTATTAGTAAGGTTTACCAACACCAAAATCTGACACGGAAATTTCAGTCAACATCTCCAATGATTATCTTTTAAATTTCTATACAACCCATACACATAAATTCGGGAGGGGGTGGGGAGAGGTTTTGAGAAGGATTTTATAACGTTAAACATTTCACTCAATTACCACCTTCAATATAATTAATGTTTCTACTGTCAATATACTAATTTATTATGATATACTACAAAGCAATGCTAGAATTTCAAATTTGAAGAAAGCATCGGTTAACAAGAAATGCGACATTACAGATTTTGGGTTTTTTAAGTTGTTCTCGAATTTTTTTCGAAAATTTCAACAACGATTTTTCTTTAAAGTTGGAATTAAATTGCACAAATAAAAAACGTATCACTTTTAAAATTTTTTTCCAAAACAAAAGTTGATTTTCGAGTGAATCTAGGGGTTGTGTTGTTTGAGAGAGGACGCTGCCACACAAGTTATAAAATCTATCTACCACCTTTTTTACGGCTAGACAAACTAAAATTTTTGTAAACATTACAATTTTTAAGAATAACTTATTATAAAGAACGTCGTGTGAGTGTTGCACAACAGATTTCCTATCCTCCATTGATGATGACCTTCGCTAGCAAGTTCTCATTTTGTTTTTTGGTTTTGAGCTTCCGAAAGTTTTAAGATGTTGTTTATATATCTAGCAATTAAGAACTTTTGGCTTCTCTTAAGAATTACAATATCTATTCTCAGTTGGCTCTTAAATTCTTCAAAGTAAATTGATTGAAATAAATTATAATAAAAATTATAATAAAATTTAATTAAGATAAATTAGGCTTTAGGGTTTAAATTGGGCTTTAGTCTTTAGTCTTTAGACACAATTGAGTTCGCTGATGGCTAAGCCATATGACGACATAGGTACACTTGGACACATCGGATCCCTCACTCCGGGTCCGCTATCACTCCTGCACTGTCACACCATTATTAGATAGCCTTCCTTCTTGGTGTACTTTACTCCTCAAGCTTCCATCCCAGATTGAGTCGGACATTCGTAAAGAGGCTGTAAGACGGGCTACTTCTACTGATCGTTTTCTTCTTCACATAGTGCTAATAATAGCAGAATATCCCAATTTTATAACGGAGAATCTATTTGATATCCTAAAGCTTAAAGATCTCCGCTGGTTTTTCAAAATTAGAGGGGAACTTCTTCCTTCTAAATTTTAGGCCATGGGTGGATAGAGAGGTAATAAATGAAAAATGTTCCCTTTGCTCGTATGATTTTCACGAGGATTTATACCATTTCCTTGGGGAATGTCCTATCCTGGTGGAGCTTCGGCTACTCCATTTCGGCAAATCCTTTCTCTCCAGGTTGGAGATAATTCAATTTTTAACCGGTCAAATATCCTGTTTGCCACTGATTCGTTACAGTCGCCATGCCTGTCAAATCAGACTTGAATGGTTAGCGGATTCGACTTAGTAATATCTCCGTTCTATGCTGGTTACCTTAGCTATATTTTTCTTTTTATTATTGTAATATGTATAATTTTCTCAAGTATTTTATACATTTTATTTTATTTTTATTACGTTTTTTCTGTTGTTTTTTTCCTATTTGTTTGTTTATATTTAGTTTATTTTTATTATTATTTTTCATCAAGAGGTTTTGTATTTTTTATAGGTATTTATTTTAGTTTTTCTTTGAAAATGCCTACTAATTGGTTTTTCATTTTTTAACGTACTGTATATACTTTTTGCTTATTGTATTATATTTATTATTTTCTTAATGTACTACATTATACATACATACATTACATATATATATTTACTTTTCTCAAGCTCTGTTATATTACGCACTATATTAATTCGTTAATAATAACTTCAAATTTTATTTGCAGTAAACTCAAGCAGACGGCTTATGCCATGCTTTTAATAATACTTTGTCATTTCTTTATTTTTTTGTATTTTTTCCTAATAAAGTATTATTATTATAATTATTATAATTTAATTATTTTTTTTTAAATTAAGCGCGTCAAATCTACGGTCATGTCGGCAGAGCTCATGCACACGCCAGATAAAAACTCAGTGTGTCTCTCATTATAGGGACAACACTGTCTATCACGGATAATAAGGAGTAGAGGCTTCTAGGAAGAGAAAATCTAAAGGCAGCCCAGCTGGATTCGAAACCCAGGATCTCTGTAGCTTATATTGATTTATTTTAACATATATTTCATACATTACCCAAAAATTCAGTTATGCACTGATTATTCTATGAAATAAAATCAAATCGATGTTAATATTGTGATTGTAATTAGAATTTAATCAATAACAAAAAAAAAAAAAAAAAAACCTTTGCCGACGAGGTAAAAAAAATTGACTATTGTCAATCAATTATAATATTTCGATCGAAAGAAAAGTTTGATATATAATTCAATTTCAAGGTCAATCATATTTTCATTGTTTCTAAGACAATGAAATTATCAACAATACAAAAAAAAAAATGAATGAATTATTAGAATAATAAAATCTATGTCAATGATTTGTATTTCAATATCAAATTTGAAATTTAAATTCAAAATATAGTAACGCATCTATAAAATGTATGACGACACAATCGAATAATGTTGGCTTAAAAAAATACAGATAATATACAAATAATTAATATTCTGTAAAAACTTTCACAAGAATAAAAGTTACAATTACTAGTAAGTAACTTTTTTCAAGTGGCGTCAAAATTTGTGTTAACATCGGCGTCCGAAGTTTTCTCAGTGAACTGCATGCTTCCGGGTTGTGTTCTCAATGGAACATTGTCGGACTCAGTCTGTATTGGATCTACGGAGCACGTCTGGAAAGGAGAAGTTATACAGAGTAGGAGCTAGTCCAACTGCCAGCTTAAAAAGTGTACCTGACCGGCCAATTTACTCTCTTGCAGATCAAAAGCCAATTCGAACAACCATCAACACTCAACGACCATTTTCTCTAAAATCATAATAAGCTCAAACTTGATATTCCGTTTAATAAACTTTCTGACTCATCTGACATGAAGGTTTCGGGTAAAATTCAACAATCACAATTGAGAAGTTACTTTTCTCTTCTTCTTTTTTTGGCGATTTTCTCAAAAAAAGAGAAAAGATTTCAACAATTTTCACTTAATCATCAGAGATATTTTCCATGATAGCCTGCTTCATTTTGTGGTCACCTACCGGTTTCGGGCATTCGCCCATCAATCAATATGTCTTGATAAAAAAAAAAAAAAAACAGTGTGATATTACAGACTTGCAAAGGGCAAAATCAGTTATGCACTGATTTTATAAACTGAGTGTATTAACTGATTTTGCTCTGTGCAAGTCAGCAATATGAAGCAGGCTATCATAGAAAATATCTCTGATGATTTCCAGCTCTGCGGATACACCCACAATAAATTTTCAGTAAACTTTGCACAATATCTATACAAATACATGCCTATCACTTTTATTTGAAACAGTTTTCCAGGAAACTTTCTTTCGGGAGTTTTTTTGGGGGGGAGGATGGGAGAAACAGACGTGTTAAGGCTCCCACTGTAATGGTTCTAGTACTTATATAATACGACACATTGAAAACCTTGCCTTCACGCCCATGATAGCTGAGAAGTTGCTGGTTCGATTCCGGTCTTGGTATTGCATTTTATGTGTTACATTAATACGTAATTAATTATATTGCTTGTGAATTATATGTGCTTTCCGCGTCTATCCATGACTATCTAATCGATAGATGGACGAATGTACGATTTTATAATATAGGATTAAGAGTTTTTTGTTATTTTCTTGAAAAGGGGTAAGTTTTTCTTGAAACTTGGAATTGTTAACAGGACTATGAGGACCAGTGGAATCTTTGACGTTAGATTTCACACGTTTTTTTGGGGGGGTGTTCCAATGTTATTATTGATGCTTCTTCTGAAGTATAATGTAATTGAATTTAAAGTAAAAGATTAACTTTTATGTGTGTTTTAATTCAAAACCATCTTCAACCAAATGATTATTATTCGACTTTGGTTTGTATTGGCGTATACTTAGAGAATTGATATTTCCTGTAATACTTTTCATTTTAGAATGATGATGATTAATGCAACAATTACAGTTCAAGGGTCTTCTGGGATAACAAGAAGTATATTAAAATAAAATGAACAAAAACATTGTACAAATAATATAAAAATATGGTGAATTATAAATAGAGATCTGTTTCCTACCCAGGATTTGAGAAGGAGTCTAGAGAAAAGAATGATGAAAGAAAAGTTTTCAATTTTCTTTTCTTTTTTCATACAAACATCACTCACATCTGCCAAATAAATTTTTACCATCTGTACAATAAAGTGTTTATACGTAACTAAACAAGCTTTCCACACCAAACAAATGCCATAAGTTGTTGATGGCTTTACCAGGACGAAGAAGTAGGTAATGTTTGATGCCAATATTTCTCATTCTCACTCTCCCACATTGTACGTTGACGGACCGTCTCATTGCTAACACTTCTCAGAACTTAATTAAGCGGCCCACCTCTTGCCTGCCTCTTTCTAAAACCAATCTTCTATGTTAGCTTTGGCAAATAGTATGTGTTAGTTGTGTTTTCGGAAAAGTGTGTGTACAGTGGGTTGGTATATAGAGGTGGTACGTCACCGACACGATTACACTTATTCTACACTTCTGTTGTTGTAAAGCTGAGTTGCTTAAAACTTAATGCTGTTCTTCTCCCTATATATATGTATATATATATATATATCTAGTATTTCAACCAATCAAAAACAGTGAGTAGGAAAATTCAGTGAGTGGATGGGAGAAATTGGAAGAGAATTTCACAACATTTTCACCGGCAATCTATCCACAGCGAGAGGGCGTTTTGCCTCCCATCTTGTAATTAAGGTAATAAAGGATTTGAAGCCCTAGGGCTTCCATAGAAAGAGAAAGCCGAGTAGGAAGGAAGCAAGATTGAGAGAGAGAGAGTGACATAAAGCGAGGATGGAAAAGGGCGGGGGGACGTTGCTCCAATTAAGTGAGTGCCGTCGTCAAGGGAGTACGTTCGCTTCACTTCTTACTCTTTCCTATCTTGCCCTCTTTACTCCCGACCCTTTTCGCACAAGACTTTTACACAATCTACCATCTTTGTAAAGCCGCCTTTTCTCCCAGTTCCCCCAGTATATGTAGAGGACCTAACTCTTGACGATATTTCTCTTTCCCTCCCTCTATCTCGCTCTGTTTCACCCCTTGCATCTTTTAATAAAATGCCCTACCAGTCGTCTTCCAATGCTCTTTCTATCTTCAAGTCTTGAGAGAAGGTTTTGATCTCTTTTTCTCTCCTACTTTTTTTTTTTTTTTTATCCTTGTACAGCCGGCCTCTTTTCTTAGAAGATGACGAAGAAGAACTGAGAGGACGTTGACGAAGAAGGGCACAACAATTATTTTGTTTGATGACAAAAAAAAAAGTAGAAAAAAATCTCCTACCACTTCAATCAAAGTTACGTATTTCCTTTCTTTGACCTGGAAAGGTTGCAATGACTTTTAATAAGGATAAAATTTAAAATTTTTCTTCAATATTAAACTTTATAATTAATTATGAAAAATAATTGGTCATAATCAAATATTCACGCATTTTTGGGGGGGGCGGGGAATAGTATGTACGTACATTTTCTTTAAAATTGATTTTTTTGGGAAGGGGGAAACAGTAACGTTAAGCTTCTCTCTAAGGTATTAACTTCAATACTACGTACCAGTGATACATTAGAAGTATTGATGGAATTTTAAATTTGATGAAAATTGGTTAAGTGAAAGTGCAACTTTACAGAATATGTTTTTGAGAGTTTTTTGGGGGGGGGCGTTGGGGGGGTTTCGCCAGTACGACCACTCGTCATTTTTTTAAAAATTTTTATCTGAAACATATTGATTTTCTTTTCTTTTTTTTTTAAGTTCTATGGAAATTGTAGCGTTAAATTTAAAAAGTAATTTTTTTTTTTTTAGATTGTTGAATGGTATTAGCAACTTTCTTTCTTATCATGTAATCATACTTCTACTATCTGCCTAGGTAGGTACTTGTCACCTCCGCTCGCAAACCATCTCTAGTTTAATATTAGGAGAAATAGGTAAAATTTTAAATGTAGTGAAAATTTGTCCTTTTTTTTTTTTCTTACTTTCTCTTACTCCTGGTAAGAGGAAGTATTGTAATCGTGTCAAATTTTCGATATTGAGTTTTCACTGGAAATATCCGTTTTGAGGTCCTCTGAATCCAAAAAATATGCTTCTTAGGAAATGGTTCCTTGTGCATGTGTGTGTGTGTGTGTGAGAGAGAGAGAGAGTGAGAGAGAGAGAGAGAGAAAGAGAGAGAGAACAGCACAGCTCAAAAGCGAAAAATTGTAGGAAGTTCAAACTTGATATTCCATTTAGAAATCACTATGGGATCCGACAGTAGGTCATCTGATGAAATTCCTCAACCGGATGTATTATTATTATTATTATTATTATTATTTGTCTGTGCGGAGGGACCAAACCGTACGCTATCCAAATCCCCACTGGGCCCCCATATAGCTACCCCAAGAAAAAACAACAACAAACCGGGTCTAGAACAAAATCCATCTAAGATTCACCGTAGTCCGAAATAAATCGGACAATAACCTTGACCGGAAATAGCGTAAGCTCTTCCACATACATCCTATTCCGACCAAAAGGTCCTGAACCTAATTTCCTCACAACCCAGGCAATCAGTCATAAGATAGATGGGTGTTTCCTTCTCCTTTGTCTCACTCAACCGGATGTAACACCTTACTAGTTTTTTTTTTTTTACTTTTTTGCGATTTCTTAAAAAAATGGCTCCCACGATTTTCTTCAAACTCGGTATATAAACTGCGCATACAAAAATCTACAACTTTTATTGGAAACATTTCTCCTGGGAAAATACATTTAAGGGCATATTTTTGGGGGAGAGGTGGGGTTAGGTTTTCCTCTAAACTGCTATTTTCCGTTTACTATACAATTCTGGCATCTAAATAATATTAATAAGAATTAAATATGTTGTTGGAATTCCGAGTTAAAAAAAAAAAAATCGGATGACCGGAAGTTGTGCTTTTTATTGAGATCTATTTTCCAGTTTTCTGGTATTTTTTTCGAAACGATTTTTTTTCTTTAAAAGTATTAATGTGTACTACATATATAAAGAGCTACAACTTTTTTTTTGAAACATTTCTCCTAATAATGTCATTTATGAGGGGGGCTTTTGGGGAAGGGGTGGGGTTATGTGTTTTCTTCTAAAGTGCTATCATAAGTTGATTATACAATTCTACCGTGTAAACAAAATTAATTATAAATAAATAGAGAGCTAAAATTCCGGAGTTTCAAGAAAATTAATAAACCGGAAGTGCGTTTTTACTGAGCACTTTTCTTTCAGTTTACACTAGCTATAAAATTCGTCAATTATAAGTTTGAGATCTAGAGTAAGAAAAAGTTGTGTGAGTGTTTCACAGCAGATTTTTTTTTTTAATTTAATAATAATACTAATAATAAGAATAATAATAATAATATAATACTAATAATTTTTATTCTTCTTATTAAGACTGGTACAGTACAATTATGAAAAAAACATAATATATAGGCAATGGCAAATGCCGACTGCCAGAGTTTACTGCATGAACAATTAAAGAAAAAATAAGTAAATGATAAGTAAAATAAGTAAATAAAGAGTACAAATAAACAATATAAATTTAAACAATAATAAATTATCTACTACCATTAAACTATACTCAATTTAAATTAAATTGTAGCAAACTCATAGAGAAGAAAAACCAAAAAGAAAAACACGTTTGTTTAAAAAGAAAAATCAGGAAGGAGAAAAAAAAGAAAAGAAATTACAATTCAAAAATTCTAGAATTATCTTATAATGTCTGTTCTAAATAATGTCAGAAAGCCAGTGATACCTGACCCTCCAGGCATGGCGAGCATAGCGTAGCAGCGGGCAAGGATGGACCTGGCCAGACAAGAACCCAATGATCTCCCCTCTGGAGAGAGTAGCTTTTTTGAAATAAATTTGATGAAACTCAGATAGTAGAGGACATTCCCCCAGAAAGTGGTAAATCTCCTCGCGAACATTATAATTACACAGAGAACACTTTTCTTCGTCGAAGTCTCTATCTAACCAAGGCCTATGGTTTAAATACAGAAGTTCTCCTCGGAGCTTGAACAACCAACGCAGATCAAGGATGTTTAGTTTATCATGAAAAGAGGCCGTTACGCAATCTTTATGTTCACGAACTAAAAAACTATATAAAGGAAAACGTTCGGACATAACCGCTCTGTTTAATGACTGCTCGGAAAGAGATTCCCTGATCGCAGAAACAAGAGAAAAAAGCTGACTGCGCCAGTTCGGAAGATCAGCGAGGCAACCCTCAAAGCCATGGGAGTACATCCTTGCCAAAGAGAGCCAATGCTTGAACCAAAAAAGTTTTTTGTTGATAATTTGGAGAGCTATTTTTTTAGTAAGTCTATTATCAGAAAAAGAAAGAGTTTTAAGAACATATTTAAAGTGCAAAGATAAAGTGTAAGTCTCAAAGGGTTCCAGACCTGATTCTATTGTAAGCATGTAATTTGGCGTAGAAGAAGGAAGAGAAAATAACTTCTTAATGAAGAATCTCTGAAATTTTTTTAATAAATCATAACCCTGAAATCCCCAAACCTGGGCACCATAGCAAACCACAGCACGCGAAGCACTTTTATAAACTTGGAATTTAGCGTCTAATGGGACATTTTTATTCAAAATGAACTTATGCCACACTCTATTTAAACCAAGTTTGGCTACCGAGATTCTCTCTTCTAGGTGGGCAGAAAAGGATAGGCGAGGAGTTAGATGACGCCGAGATATTTGTATCTGTTCACCACCTCGATTCTTTGACCCCGATAATACCATCTCTCCGAAGAAGCCAACCTTCCACCGTTCCGAAAGATCATTATTTTTGATTTGGCCAAGTTCACAGAGAGATTCCACTGATCGCAATAACCCT
>JAAEAF010014854.1:20585-137728 GCA_011037195.1 Triatoma infestans
ACAACAAAAGAAATTAGAAAATTCAAGTGACGTAAAAGATAAATATTAGATGCAAAGATAGCTGAGGTTGGATACTACTGAGTTCGACTCCCCGTTCACCTTGGGGATTATATTTCTGTTTTAAATATAATTAAATTGTAATAAAATAACTTCTGTTTCTTTTTTGAAAGATATCTGATCTTGACTGGAAAAATAACCATATTATATAACATTTACCAAAATAAATTAAAAAAAATAAATAAAGAAAAGTAGTTTCAATGTTAAATTTTATCCTGCAATAAAAAAAAAGGGGGGGGGGGAATATAATATTTCCAAGCTTCTCTATTTTATTTATTTATTTATTTATTTATTTCCTCGAACCTCACTCCAGTTAAAATCTCATTCTCAGAAGTAGATCTACCTAATTCTACTTTATGAATATTCATATATTCATAAATATAATTATTAAATGAATTCTTGCTTAGTTGAGCATTACTACTGCGTACGGCTTTCCCTCATTTTCCTCCACCACTTATTCTGATTAAAGGGTTGAAAACTCTAACGTATTTTTCATTCTTTCTTTCTTTCACTTCTACTTAACTGTTTTTTTTTTTTGTTTTTTTTTTTTATTATAAATTATCCCTATGTTGCACTAAAATAATAATATACTCAGGAATTTCTTACTTGTCGCTTTTTAGTTATCCTTGTCATCCTTGTATGTTTCTTAGTTTCTCAGCTGTTCGACAGTATTTTGGTAAGGATAACCTCAAATGTATTCAATTAACAATGGTGAATCCGCTCGAGCATTATACCTCGGAAGAACAACGCTCAGTAATTAGATTTTTAGTTGCTTATGATATCAAAGGTAGTGAAATTCGTCAAAGAATGTTGGAAGTGTACAGGAATGATAATTGTTTGAACCGTTCGAACGTTTACAAATTGGTAGAACAGTTTTAATCAGAATGGAATTTTCTTCATTTGTTAGCCCGTAGATTCGCAAATTTTTTTCTTTCAAACAAATCAAAATTCTTCACTTTTTGTGGTGGTTGGTTCCGCAGAGCTGGAAAGCATCAGAGACATTTTCCGTGTAGCTTGCTTCATTTTGTGGTCATCGACCGGTTTCGGGCGTTCGCCCATCTTCAGGATGCGTTTTTTTTAGACAGTGTGACAACACAGACTCGCACAGAGCTAACTTAGTTTCACACTAACTGAGACGTATTTTTAGTCTCTTTTTTTTTTTGTTTAACTTACGTAGTCAGGTAGTTTGAAACTAAGTTAGTCTGCTGGCGAGTCTGTTGTCACACTATCTAAAAAACGCATCCTGAAGATGGGCGAACGCCCGAAACCGGTCGATGACCACAAAATGAAGCAGGCTACCACGGAAAATGTCTCTGATTTTTCACTTTTTGTTTTGATATTCCATAGGAGTATACCTGTTAGGTGTTTCTCATTATTTGCAACCAAGTTTCATCCATTTCCTTCCCCTCTAGTCTTCTTAATATACATTTATCTAACTCACTCTCATTCCTTGGAGTGTCTCTCATTTCTTCTGTCCTTATTAAAATTGTGAGACCCACTCACAATTGGGCAAGAGGAGGGAAGTAGTCTCAGCTAAACCATGTCCCTCATCCCATTTTTTTTTTAAATACGACCCTATTTTCTCAGTCCTTTTGCATTTAACTCCTTCATCAAATGAAAATGGTTTTCTCGTTTTATATATATCTTCACGCTACTTTCTCTTTTTCACTGCTTCACTCTTTACTCGTTTTTGCTTTTTCTCTTCAGTTTAAGATCTCCTTCATAATATATATATATATATATATACTCCTTCCATATTCACTTCTCGAGGCCGGCTGGGGCCAACCCCATTTCCTTTCCATTCCACTTTTCCACGCTTCACTTTATACAACCATTTAAGAAAGTAACACAGAGAAATAATATAAGTAAGGGTAAGAGAAATTAAAGGGAAATTCTGTAGGATTAATCCACAAGGGCATTAATACAGAACAGTAGTGGAATGAATACAAAATGAATGAGGCAAGTCATTATCTAGCACAACAGTATAGTACTTTGTTAAAAGTAACTGTGTGTTACTTTTAACTGTCTCTCTCTCGCTCTGTTACTACGATTACACAGTATGCACGCTTCTACAAACCACTACTGTTCAACAATGTTCGGCCCTTTCTCTTGCATAAATACGACCAAAAAAGGAAGGATGGATTTCACTTCATTCGTAAAATAGTCTTGCTAGTGTGGGTCTTCTAGTTAGTACAATGTTATTTCTATTTTTTTTAATTGTAATTTATAAATTTTTAACCAAAGTTTTAAACAAAATAACTTAAACATAAGTGATTTATATATTATACTTTATATATATACTATACTTTATGTATATATTTTTTCTATTTATAGTAATTAGAAAGTTAGCTAGAAAATTGTAATTACTCTAATTGTATTGTGCAATGAATATTAGAATATGAAAAATTGTTTCTTCTTCCAGACTTTACTTGAATAATCTAAAAGCTTTCCAGAAAGAAAATTAACTACGAATGGCAACCCTGGCATCTCTATGAACATGAGTGAGTATGAATGTTCTGTAAATAGTGTACATAGTGTTATCCTAGTTTTAAATACGCGGGTAGCGAGGAATATTCAGTACTCCATTCACTTTTATAATTAGGTCGCGCAATGGTCGTCAGAATGAATATATTTATTGGAATGAACGTATTTATTGGTATGGTATATACTCAAGACTGTGTAAATCTAGTTTTAACACGGCTATATTAACTATTCGTGAACAGACCCACGAAAATAATGAAAATAGTCAATGCACAGACGCATATTTATAACAGTCAGTAATTCTACAGATATATAGGGCAAAGAATATGGACAAAAACTCCAGCAGTCGACCCCTTAAAACATATTAAAAGAAAAAAAAAAACTACGTATAACAGAAATGAATGATAACAGTACAATTGAATAACTTAACTTGACTGAAACGAAACTTAACTTTGTAACAAATAAAAACTTATTTTTTTTTTTTTTTGTAATTTGACAGGACAAAAATTAAAAAGAAAAAGAAAAGGTGATTTATTTGTCAAGAGATTAAAGTGACCCACTTTCACTCATTCATAGTTCAGGTTTGCCCCCACTTTCGTGTTAAATAATATGTTTTTTTCTAAAACAGTTGAAACTAAAAAGGTTATAAAAATTGGTGGGATATGTACGACAACGTTGTCCATTGAAAAGGAATATATTCTAAAGTTATCTTCAAAAAAGTTTTAGAACATTAAGTTAACGTTAAGCAAAATTGTATTAGGTTTTCTGATATTTAATTTATTGTTAAATAAATTTTAGGATATTAAAACAAATTTTTAATTTAAAAAGCATATTTTGAATATTAATAATATATAAGTAATGTCAACTAAATATAAAATTTATTTAATTGAAAGTTGGCAACACTGTCTTTTACTTTTAATCACTAGAGAAATTAACTTCACTTATTAATTTTAAAGAAATAATTATCACATTAATCAGCTGTTATGGAAAATAGTTTTTTTGTAATCAACAATGGGTGAAGTAAATGCTTTTCATTTTTTTTTTTTTTTTTTTTTACACTCGAGTTCTGGTGCAGATCAAAAGATCGCAGCGTTGCAACTGAACGAAAATTTAAATAAAAAATATTTTACTCCCTAAAATATAAACTTCTTTTTCTGCAACCGCGTTAAATTGATTTTATCACTTATATGTATGTGACAATGTTCAAAAAATATTGAGAATTTATTTTATTCAAGCCAAAAACCAAAGTGATCTTTGGTAAAAACCATAAATCCATTGCTATTTAGGATTTTTTTTAGCAATGGATTCCTTGTTGTTGCGTAATATCTTTAGATGTTAGGCTGGTTTAGAGTTGAATAATTACTAATTTACAATACATCGTGAGATAAAGTAATGGTTGTTTTTTTTAATTTCTTTGATTAATAATGACAGTGTTGGGATTAATAAGGGAACACTGTCCCAGAGGCCGGCAATGCACTGAGAAAGCACCGGCGCCAATGACCATAGATGTTGACGCAACTTAAATTAAAAAAAAAAAAAGGAGAATAAAAAGGGGCTGAGTAAACAACCCTGTTTTACTCCTATAGTGGATTAAATGGTCCTGGAAAGAGCATTATACCAGACAGTGGAGTATGTAATTTTATTAATATAATTAACATTCTGCTAGAGAACATGAACAAGAGCTTTTGTATAATATAAATATGTATTTCAGAGCTTGTGATGAAAGGAACCAGATATACCCAAAACATATAGCAAATAAATAATTTTTATAATTTAAGAATTTCCCTGGCCATTACCGTTTAAATCTGTTTTCTCATAATTTTAAGTACTAACCAGTTTAATATTATTTTATGTTTATGTCAAGCCATTAAAAAAAAAAAACATTTTTTGTAGGCCTTTGCATTTTACGAAAAGTCAATTTTTCAATTAAAAAGAAATCAATAGTATAGAAAAATATTTACAAACATCAATATTTTGGTTAAAAAAAAAAAAAAAAAATTAGTATTTACAAACTTTTTTAATAAAAACAAGTGAACAAAATATATACCTTTTCAATGTACAGAAAAAAAATACAGTAAAAAGAAAGAAAATACATATATCTGTAATACAAAGTGAAATAAATCAGTGGAAACTAACGATAGGAGAAAAGAAAGCAGAGGAAACTCAGTCCAAGAGGTAGAAAAATAATCAAGATTTGTTTAAAAAAAAAAAAAAACTCATTGCAAACTTCCTTATACATAATATTCCCCCCTCCCCACTTAACCACCCTTTATTTATTTTATTTTATTTTTTCACATTTTTTATGTTTTATTTTTCCTCTACCTGCCAACTTCAAATTGTGAATAAATGTAGAAGAAAGAAAGACCCCCTTCTTACAAAAAAAAAAAAGCCAATAGAAAGATATTGGTATTGCTTGTTGTTTCGAACTCTGGTTGAAAAAGAAAAATTATTTTAATTATTTCCTTCTACTTTCACATGCGAAACAGAAATTATTGCTATCAAGTGAAATTCTTTTGGAAAACATAAAAACACCAACCATTACATTGGAAAGAAATTTCGCACGTTTTGCAAAGTGGTATTCTATAGACCGTTGTGTTTTTATATCAAGCTTCTTCCCAGTAAATCTATTCTTAACTGATATATCTGTACTAGAGAAATTGAAAATAATAATTAATCTTACGTATTAAAATTGAGTTTTTAGAAATCTAATATCATTCAACTTACTAAATTGTAATTAATTTTAAAATTGGAATAACAGCAACAAAAAGATTCACTGTTGCGATTAAATTCAACTATAGATTCCAGAAATTCAAGAAAAACGGCAAAGTCCCCTGAAGAAATAAACTAGATGCAATGAATATTATATAATTGAGTAGAAACACAAATTGCAAGGATGTCACACTGTTGAATGATATTTGAGAATAAAGGTAGCGAAAGAATAGTTAAGAGAGAGACAGACTGGCTGAGAATAGAAAGTACGTAGAATGATGTTGACTGACTGGTGTCGATAACTGTGCTTCTAGGGTTAGCTCGCCTCTATATATATATATATATATATAGAAATTCTCCCTCCTTAGTTTGACCAATGTGGGTCCTATTGATTCGGATTCCTAGTTCTTCGGATCCCCCGAATCTTCAATGATTCGGATCCCATACGACTGACGGGTGCCGATAACTCCACGAGGGCTAGCTCTCCTCTATATAGAAGAGAAATTGAAAAAATTTAATCTTCGTATATAGAATTTCTCCCTCCCAAGTTTGGCCTATGCAGAGAATAACTACTGATCCGCATCCTAGTGGTTCGGAGCCCTGGTTCTTCGGAATGTACGAATCATTAATGACTAGTTTGGACTATACAGGGAATAACTACTGATCCGGTTCCTATTGATTCGGATCTCTGGTTCTTTAGATCCTACGGACATTAATGATTCGGATCCCATTAGATTAACTGGTGTCGATAACCCCCCTTGGGCTAGCTCGCATCTACATGTATATAGAAATTCTCCCTCCCTAGTTTGGCCAATGTAGGGAATAACTACTGAATCGGATCCTAATGATTCGGATTCCTAGTTCTTCCGATCCTACGATCTTTAATGATTCGGATCCCATACGACTGACTGGTGTCTATTACTCCTGTAGGGCTAGCTCGCCTCTATATATATAGAAATTCTCCCTCCTTAGTTTGGCCTATGTAGAGAATAACTAATGATTCGGAATCCTTGTTCGTCGGATCCTATGAATCTTTAACGATTCGGATCCCATTACGACTGACTGGTGTCTATTACTCCTGTAGGGCTAGCTCGCCTCTATGTATATATAGAATTCTCCTTCCCTAGTTTGACCTACGTAAGGAAATAACTAATGATCTGGATCAGTTCCTCGGTTCGTAGGAATCTTGAATGATAGGGATCTCATTACCACACGACTTTTTCTTACTCCAGTTAATACGGATATATATTATACCTAAAGTCTATTTATCTATTTATAGAACTGCCTAAAATCAACTTTTTTTAAGAAAAATATTACATACAAAAGTGATAGTTTAAATCTATGCAATTAGCAATTCCATGTTTCAAGGATTTTTCAACAAAATTAAAAAACAATTCTCAAAAACCTTTTCTGTAAAATCGCATTTCCGGTTGGTTAATCGATATTCTTTAAATTTGGAATTCTATCAATATATTTGTAAATTAATATTATATTAGGAAGTTGAACGATTCATTGTATTGTAATCATAAAAAAATTATTCGATTTTTCCCTGGCAAATATTGAAAAGAAAAGTGATAGGGTATTTATGTATTTATATGTGTAGGTAAAGAAAAATCATTGGAGAGGTTTTCGAGAAATCGCGAAATACTGAAAAATAGCATTCAGTAAAGATGCAATTCGGTTGCACAAGTTTTCTTGAACTGTAGTTTATTCTGAATAATGTTTTGGACAGTTCCATTACTCGCGTGCACTTCTTCAGTAATACGCCTGTTGTCCTGAATTAACGCGTTAATGCCAGATTCAAGGGTGGAAGTTGCAACTTCAACCGGTCGTCCATTTCGTTGCTCGTCACAGACACTTACACGGCCACTTTTAAACTGTTCTACCCATTTGTAAACGTTCGAATAGTTCAAACAATTATTCCTGTACACTTCCAACATTCTTTCGCGAATTTCACTACCTTTGACATCATATGCAACGAAAAATCTAATCACTGAGCGTTGTTGTTCCGAGGTGCAATGCTCGAGCGGATTCGCCATTATTAACTGAATACATTTGAGGTTATGCTTACCAAATACTGTCGAACAGCTGGTGAGAAACTAACAAATATACGAAGATAACAAGGATAACTAACAAGGATGTCATCAACTTAAGGCACTGAATCTATTGTATTGATTAAACAAACCGTTTCTGAATTACAGCGATTTATCTCGTTACTTATTGAATGACCTTCGTAAAATGGTCTTGCTTGTATTTTGGAAAATGCATAGTAGATATTATCTACTCTTGTATAAGGGGCCTTCGTCAGATATATCAACTTAGTAAGACTCTATTAGCTGTTCATGTTCAATGGATGAATGAAAATGCAATGCTCAAAAGATGTTAACTGAAGAGCCAAATGAAAAAAAAAAATCAAAGAATAAAAGTTGAGATTTATAAAGTTGGATTTCTCAATAAGGGCAGAATGATGAACAGAATAATCATTGAAATTGAAAAAAAAGGAGGTCGAAAATTCTTGAGGAGATCTGAATTTAGTAACAGGTCACAGCACCAAGGAATAAACGACATCTTATAAAATCAGAGCTGCCTAAAAACATGAATATTAAAGGAAAACATCTATTTGTGATTTTTAATTATATTTTCTATTATGTAACGGCAAAATATATATGTATAAAAAAAAAAATATCCAAAAACGTAGAAAAGATGTACAAAGGACATTTGAGTGAAGAAGCAATGTTCACTAATGGAGGGTGGACCACTAAATTTGTAGTTATAACAAGGTAGACTATAATAGAATGAGAGCAAAGTGGAATGGATGACCCTGGATGTTATTGGGAAAAGGGAAGTTTAGGCTGGTGGAAGATTTTAATGACTTAGGTCAGAGTTAAAGAGATGGATAGAGGAACTTGGATTATAAAGAGGAAAAGGAAAAAATGTAGCATGACTTATATATATATATATATATATTTTATCCACTAAATACAGAAATAATAAGAAACGATAGAGAAATGAAGAATCGATATTTTAGTAAGAAATTTGGTCAATGAACTTTTGCTTATAATTATATCTGATTATAAGAATATACATGGTGTACCAACCATGGACTATGGTTTTTTTTTTATAAGGTTAATATTTACAAATTATTGTACCTTAGAAACAAGAGAATGCTGCCCAGGGTTGGCAATGCTCTGGCCATGCTCCAAACACTAATGACCATACTTGAGAAGATGGTTTCTACAATTCATTTGCGACAATAAAATTCAGATAAACCATAGTCTGTGTCTTTTAACCGTTTCTAGAAATTGCCCATTTTCTATTTTCTTTTTTGTAATATTTCACAACTTTTTTGCCCCCCCCCCCACCATAAAAATGTAATCTCAACTTCTACAAAGTTGGAGCTAAAGTAAATTAAATTACACCAATCAAAAGAACATTAAATTTAAGTTTAAAATTAATAAAATGTAATTATTCTTAAAATTTAATGTAGCTTATAAATATATCAATGAAATCAATTTTCTATTAATTTTCCGTAATGATACCAATAATTTGGCCGCGTTGTATAACGGTTTTTTTCAATACATGACCTTCTAAAATTCCCTTTCATCTACCCCAAAAACCTAAAAATTCACCTAAAAATGTCCTCAAAATTTATTTCTCCACATCTTCACGACTATCTATATGTATGTTCAATATTATTATTATTATTTTCTTATTCAATTTTTTTTTTGTATTATTCTGCATTTTACAATATGTGGTTCCTCATTGCACTGTATTTGATAAAGATAGAAAACTCTGTCGAAACGTTGGCATAACTGAATGTTTCTTTTTTTTTGACCAATACTCACCAAATGTCTTCATAATGTAATCGTGAGAGTCAAAGAGATATAAAGTTGGAATGGCGATTAATTAATTTTTCCGTAACTTATATTTATTCAATTTTTAATTTTCATTATTAGTATATTGTCACAATTATGAAAACCAAATCAAAGGAAAGAAAACTCGAGCGTTACAAAATAAAAATGAATAAAATGATCATAGCAAAATCTAAACTGATAATCAATTAGAACAAGAAATACAATATTTATAAAGGGACTTCTTATTTGGAACTTCCTACAAAAATATTAGGACCTCAGTATATTGTAAGTATTTATGATAGTATTAAAATTAGTTGTAAATAGTGTGACAGTATTTCCTATAATAGTTACTAGGTATAGAGTTGTTATAAGCGATATTGCAATGATGCTGCAATGAGCTGTAGAGGCTCCCTATCAAGAGAAAATCTAGGGGCAATAAGCTGTACTCGAGCTAGAGACCTTCTCGTTGCTAGTCCAGCGTCCCACTTTCCAACTGGGTAATGTACAATTTATCGAAAACGGTTAAGGCTCGGTAAATATTGAAAAACTAAAAAAAACGTCTATGGGAAACAAACGCTCAGTAAAAACTCGTTTATGTGAAGTTTTTTCCGCAAATGAGTTGTAGAACCGCCTTCTTAAGACTGGCCAGTTTCACCCTGATTCACCCTATATAGTTACTTACTTATGGGTTGCTATAAATTATTGATTAGGGTTCCTAAATATAGGAAACATGGAAAAAGCTCAACGATAAAACTGACTATTGAAAACAAACGCACAGAGAAGGAAGCCTCTCTCTCTTAATTCTATTAAGAAAAAAGGATTTCGATCGTTTCAAATTTTGGAAATTGCATTTCACGGGTCATCTGAGCATGAAAAAGAAAAATAGTTTTCAGCGAATGATCTCAAACCGAAGTTGATGAGTTTGTAAACAAAATAGCTCATCAAGAAGTGCAACGTCTCATTCAACTTCTTGCGACTTTCTTTTTAAGTTTATGCTGACCACAAGAAACACAAACACAAAGAATTTTCTGAAAAATATTTGTTTTCATAAGTCAGGTGATCTCAAAACGTGAATTCCGGGAAAATATTCGACATAGTAAATTTGATACAATTGCATTATTACTTATTTACCAGCAATAAGAGAAACTAATAAAAATTATTAAGTACCTTAGAAACAAGAGAATGCTGCCCAGGGTTGGCAATGCTCTGGCCATGCTCCAAACACTAATGACCACAAATGTTGGATGCGCACAAAAATGGGATTTATTTTGGGAAAAAAAAATTGTTTTTGATATAAAATTTTCCTTCATAAGTCAAAGAGATAAATAGATTAAATTATATAATATCTTTAATATTAAAACATACTAAATAGAGAATGAGTTCACTTTGTAATCAATATAATAATATATAAACTAAAATATTTGTTTTCTCTTTAACTGTTCGCATAATATACACATCGAACATACTGTTATATCCATTAAGTTTCAAGTTTATGGGAAAACAAGAGGAACCCTCTTGTAGATTCGCCCCCTCGCACTACCAACATTCTGCTCTTTTCCAGAACCAATAAAGACTGACGGAAAACCACCCTCCGGCATCATAACAAGTTACTAATTACAGTAACGTTTACATATGGTAATGGAGTTAGAATTAAAACAAACAATATAATCTTCATGGCGTCTCCCAACCCACTACTACCCCACCCCATAATGTTGGAGTGCTTTAAATGTTAAAACATAACATAAACTGTGTGCAAAATAACTGCATCATCCAAAATGAGAAAATTTACAAAGTTGAAAGTTCACAGTGTATTTTATGTTAATATAATTAATAAATTATTTTAATATAGACAAAAAAAAAATTGAAACAATGACTAGCCACTTTTAAATTATTGCAGTTAATCGATTAATATAATTGATAAATTTAACTAAAAATTCGGATTTTTGTAGACAAAGTCGGTCTAACGAAAAATTTAGTTGTGATGGAGATATAGTTTTAGGTTTTCGACTCATACAGGTGGAGATAGAATTGATTATATTATAGTTGGGAAAAAACAGTGCTTTCCACGAAACCGCTGAAACGTTCCATAAACCCCTTGAATCCGCACAAAAATCTATTATTACGAACATTGTAACCAATGATATTGTAACCAAGTAGGCGCATAAGGCGCTAGATGATCCTAGAATCAAGAAGTGCGGCAAAGGCGAGTTACAGTCTGACCTTCTCCCCCCCCTCCAGTAGAGGAGTGTACGAAAAAAAGTGCGGGTTGGTATACTAACTACTATCTCAGGAACGCTCTGGAAGTGTTGGCCGGCGAAGTTGTGGTGCCAAGTTTTCTCCATTGTCCCTCGTACAAGGCCTTTCCAGGACATTCCAATAACTTGCTATAATTTTCACATTATGTACTTATTTTCGTGAATAGTATCTGTATATATATTTCGTCTGATAACATTTTTATAAAGGTATCCCTTATTTTATTAGTTCTATTATCTTTTGTTTGGAAAATATTTGTATTCTTGATTTTACATGTACATCTTCCATTTCCACTTATGCTGTATGAATGAGAAGATCTTGTCTCTACCTGTAAGTAGTTTCGTTTATTTCTACCTTTATTTCTTCTGGTCTTTATTAATTTTTATTAAATCATTTGGCTGAAAAGCCTGGCGCCCAACCAGATCCTAAAGATCTGGAACCCAATAAATTTCCTAAATAACCAGAATATGGTTATAAAGTAAAAGTGATAGGCCTTATGTCAGTGGTTTTTTGAATATCAAGCTGTCGTTAAAGCTGTTTTTTTTTTTTTTTTAAAGAAAATTACAAAATATCTCAGAAATCTATTTTTAAAAAAAAGTTGCATTACCATTATTTAAGGTTGGTAAATTGGTTTTGCGTTAAGTTCGAAATTCTAGCAACGATTTTAAAATATCTTAACATTATACAAGAACTGTATCGTGTACTTTTATTGAAATTGAACTTTAGAGCAAAGCTTAAAGTTGTGTGTTAGTGTGTTTATGTGTGTGTAGGAAGAAAAAAAATATCTTAAAAAACGTAAAATACACTTCAGTCAAAAATCCTCTGGTGCGTTGTCGGCGCCCCTTTTTAACGTTACCAACCACATCTTTCACAACGACCTGAAGATCCCGTTTTTATCAGCGACCTAGCAAAATCCCGATACAACAAATTCCACAGACATCTATCGCTTTATCCAAATCTCTCGTCCAGGCCCTCTATTCAAACTTACTCCCAGCTAATTCCCGCGGACGGCTAAAGCGCCGTTGGCCCCCTCCGCGACCTCCTGGATATCTAATGTCAGTTATTCTGGACAACTGCCATTCATGATATTGCATGATACTATTTTCCTTATATCATATTTACTTCTTTAAATATTCAATAAATAAATAAAAAAAGATAAATAGTAGGAATTTCAAAATTGATATTTAGATTAGTTACCACCAACCACATCTCTGATACAAAAGTTTCCATCAAGTGCGTATTAACAATAGTTGTTTTTTTTTTTTTTTTTTTTTTTCAGTTATTTCGTGATTTTCATAAACGGCTAAAAAAAAAAAAAAAACAAAAAACAATTAATTTATCCTGGAAAAACTACATTATTATTATTTTTTTATTAATTTTTTTTATTTTTTATTTACTGTCCATTAGCACAACCTGTTAACCTGTTGTAAGAAATTTTAAGAATGCGATTATTGGTCATATTCAAAATCTTTATTAGAAAGTTTAAAGCTCTACTAAAAACAAGATATCTCAACTGGATGCTGCCCGTCTCCATTCTCACGGTAGTGGAAGAAAGCAATGAAAATAAATAGTTTTGTAAAATATATTAAATAGTAAATTTACCGTCAAAAAGAGTGTATTTTAGGGTCAGGTACTGTAAATTGGGGTCATTGCTAGTAGGGAAACAAAGGCACAAAATTTAATACAATGCGACTTGGCCAACTGCTTTGTTAGAGAGCATTCCTTAAGACAGTCTCACTTCTGCTTTCAAACAATACAGTCGAATTCTGCTTCCAAAGCCAGAACACTTCAGGAATCGCTCTCTTAGTATCAGTGCCAGTTTCACAATATATTAAATAAGTTTATAATATCAAATAACTTGTTGTTATTATTTTAACAGAATATATTTATTGTTAACAGTGGCGATTTCTTAATTATTCTTAATACTTCTATCTTTTCCTCAAACATACTGACAAGCCCTTTTTCTACAAAATCGCTCGTGCTACACAACCAGCTAGTACAAATACACATCATCACACTATTACATCACCATATAGCTAGCTGTGCAATTCGGCCAGTAGTACAAGGATTTAAGAAATTTGATCTGTAAGACCTCTAACTGATCTGTGTACCTTAACGCCCAAACCTCACTGCCATACAGCAGTACACTTGCTGAGACACTGCTTTCAAAAAGTTTTAACCTCTGGCCAAGGAAGAGACCCTTGGACTAGAGAAGATTGCCTTCACAGCACAAGAAGCCACCGCAGCCCTATTAAGCATATCTTTAGCTGCCAAACTGAAACACCCTGAATTAGAAAACAATATACCGAAAAACTACATTATTATGAGTCGGTAGTATACAAATTTTTAAGAAAATCATTGTGATATATATATATATATATATATATATATATATACATTTTTTTATGGTATCTTATATTCGTGAACAATACACGCAAATTCGACAGTATTTGTACGACATTATACTTGTTTATCATGACGATAAATTAATAAAAAATTAATTAATATATATGAATATTTTGAACTGACAAGGTTTTTTTTTTTTTTATTTTTTATTTTTTATGAATTATTATTGCTTCGATCCACATTAAATATTAAATTAAAAAAAAAAAATGCAATCGAATCAATCAATCAATCAATAACTTTGCGTCTATAATTTATAGTAAAAGCAATAATGGATTTCATTAAAATTGTTATATTAATTATGAATATAGAGACCTTAAATTTAGGTTTGAAACTTTTCCCTGAGAAAGTTCATTTAAAGAAATTTAGAGGAAGGAGGAGGAGGGATGCTTTCTTTTGTTTCACACTAGAGTTTTTTTTTTTTTTTTTTTTTAAACTTAAAATGCTTACTGCATAGATAAAGGTGCCACTTTAATTTGAAACTTTATAAATAAGCATAATCCGACATCTTTATTTATTTGTAATTAAGCCCAATTAAACGGTCAGTTAAAAATATTGCAAGTTTACAAGGAATTTTATCAATATTAAAATTGTAATCATTGTATAGTATGGTAGGGGTGGAGGGGACAGTTTAAGGCTAGACTTGTTTTCCGTTTTTTATCTCAGGGTAAGGTGGTTGCAGAAGACAAAATTTCTAAATTATAGACTGTTATTTTCAGAACAGAAGGTGAATATCAATTGAGTAAATGAAAATTGAAAAAATATACTGGTCTCTACTAGGACGATATTTGAAAGTGTTGAATATGTAAGAGATGAAAAGAGACACAGAGAGAGTGAGTGAGAGAATATATGTACATATGTGTGTTTGTGTGAGAATATTGGCGTCTGTTATATGCCTGTCTGTATATCTATATACATCGCACCCACACATATACTAAAATATATTAACAAACACATAGACAAAGTAAAACATTGTTTTGAAAGGGCACAACGTGTTGTTAGCCCATTTGGTTTTAGTCCATACACTGGACCGTGTGTTGTACACGCATTAATCATTTCAACAGCATATTAAGCCCTTTATTGCTTAATGGAATTGTGTTATTGAATTTTGTTAGCAGGTGTTTGTGTTTGTGTGTTGGAAGGGTGAGGGGGGGGTTTGTCTGAGTGAATGCATTCAAATGAGTGCCTGTGTAGTGTGTGGTCCGTGATTTGTCATAAACCATTAATAATAATTGTAACAACACACATATGTTAATATTATGAAAATTACATTTATATATATATTTTATCTTTCAGACGTGATCTATTTTTATTGTTATTTAATTGGTAGACTGTCATATAAATAGTTTATAATGAGTTAATAAATTTATATTTTAATTATTTTATTGATAAATATATATGAAATTAGAACATACAAATGCTCTCAAATGTGGCTGGTTTTATATCGTATTTTTTATTATTTAAAATAACCAGAAAAATAATTGATGATGCAGGCAGCATACAATTGGTTTAAGGTGTCCCGTTCACTAATAAACACTAAGTCTGGACAGGGTAATTCTCCCCAAGATCAGAGATCTCTAGGCCAAATTTGATTAAGAATGTCTGGAATGCGGGAAGTATATTTACAATAGGTAGTAGGGTTGCATTGATTATGATTATGGACTTGTTACTGGGAGGTTCTCTGTCCACGACTACTAATTTGATAGTTGGATATTAGGTCTATTTCAAAAAAATTGGCACTAATTTACCTTAAACCCTGGTATAGTTTAGAGCCCTGTATAAAACTGCCTCTTGGCAAAAGTTTTCAGAAACCTAGATTGAAAGAGATGTGGTAAACATAAATGGATATTGGCTAAGGCTTGCTGACTATCCTATCCCATTCGTTTTTTTCCGCACCAATGCTACAAGCTCTTGAACTGGCAAGCCATGAAAAAGGGTTGGAATTTAATGCAAATAAGGATGTACTTTTAATTAACTTCTGCAAATACGATATTAAGATACAGTCTAGGATAAAAAATATCTTTTGTGTATAAAACCAAGAAATAGGACCAAATAAGCGCCAATTTAGCCAAGAAAAGGATTGGAGCTTACAAAAAATGAGAAATAAAATAATAAATTTAAAACGGCAAGCTTAAATTCTAGAAAGCTTTGTGATGCCTTGCTTGCCGTACGGCTCGCAAACTTGGACGCTCACAAGGAAAACTATGGATAGGATACAAGAGGTGTAGCGTGCAATGGAATGAAGCATAAAGTCACCAGGCTTAGAAGTTCATTGATAAGAGAAGAACACCGAATCGTACAAAGATATATTGAAAAAAAAAAAATAAGAAAAATTAAATTGAATTGGGCTGTCCACCTTGTAAGATCTGACATTGAAGGTGGACTAAATTAATTACAGAATGGGTCCCAAGTTTTAGGAAAAGATTGCTAGAGTCAAATAAAAAAAAAACGAAGGGCAGAGATATGATGAGGACTATCGATAAACATTGGCTCAAAGCAGCTGAAGATAGTGAAAAATGGCTTTACATAGGAGAGGTCTATAATCATTGTTTTCTGTATAGAAATATAAAAGCCCTAGGCAGTTAGTCTCCATGTAGAAAGTACGACAAGAATTGTCCGTCAATGTCCAAATAAATAATAAAAAATAATAGTAGACTGGATGTGCTTGGTTTAGCCTGTGCTATACCTTAATCAGGAACAGAGTAGTTGGGATGTGTGAATAATAATAATAATAATAGTTGTGAAACTTGGTGTGACTTGAGGCAGATGGACGTGGTTCCTGGTAGTGGTCTCGGCGAATAGTCTTGTTCATGCTGAGCTCATTGCTACTGCAATAAAGATTGGCCTAAATAAGTGCCACATTCATACGGTGCAAAAAGCTGTGCTTGTTTGACTCTCCATGCATCGTGAGACAATTCCTCAATTTGTAGGTCTAATGATACCATCTCCAGCCGCGTAGTGTGTCCGTTCAAGTTTTGTGACAGGGCAGTCCACCTTGGCTTATTTACGGAAAAATATTAATGACAATAGATATTCTACTGTATGTAGGTAATAGATATACGAGTATATTAGTATTAATAGATAGTAATATTAAGATAGAAAAAAAATCTGTTGCGTTATTTTCGAAAATGTCACAAAATAATAAATAAATAAAAAAATTCATTCAGTAACTTTGCCAATTTTCTTCACTCTTGACAAGAATTTAAGCATTGCGCACAGAACAGGAGGGGACTGAAATGTTTTTGGTGTACTGTTGTTGTAGTGTAGTGGTGGTTTGTAGCGTGAGCGGTTTAGTAAAAGGGCTTGTAAGTATATATGTTTATAAGAATAATTAAGAAAACGCTGGTAGATTAAATTAAATATATTCTTTAAAGATATTTAAATGCTATTCAATAACACAGGCAATCTGCTTATTAATTTACTGAAATCACTTGGGATAAAGTCTTATGTTTTAACTTATAACTGGCACAGTCCTGATGTGTTCTGCTTTGGGGTCTACAACAGACTATATTGTTAGAAGGCAGAATGCAGACTGTCCGAAGGAATGCCTTTTCTTACAAAACAGTTGGCCAAGTGGCATTGTATTAATTTAACGGATTCTTGAGCCTTTGTCTCTTTATAGCAATGACCTTAAATTATAGTATCTGGCTCTTTTCACTGCACTAAGATATATTTAAAATATTAACAAAATTCTATTTTTCAAACTCTAAAATATTCTAAACTATTTTTCAAAACTATCATTTCCTTTCATTTCTTTCTTCCACTACAGGACAATACACAAAAACGTTAATGGAAAGCTAAACTTTAGAATTGTAATTCTACTATAATACCATAAAATAAATTTTTCCATTAAACGTTTCAAATAAATAAAAGTTTCCTGATAATAGCGTAGAATTACCATTAAGTAAAGTTCTGATTGTCGCAATGTTTTAGCAGAAACTATCTGGTTGGATCCATTCCTGGGCGTTATGGTTTAAGAAGACATCTCTAAGTAATGGGGGGGCTCTCATGTCATATACCCTTTTTTGTAGAGTATGTGAGACTGCAGGAAGAAACACTCATCCATCTTATGACAGATTATTTTGGGTTGTGAGGAAATTAGGTTCCAGGACCTTTGGTCGAAACAGGATGTTTGTGGAAGTGCGTAAGGCTATTTCCACTTGAGACTTATTGCCCGATTTGTTTGGACTGTTGTATTGTATATCTTAAGGGGAATAGACCTCGGTCTAATAAGTTTTGATGGAAGCGAGGTTATCTTTCCCACAACAAAAAGAAAAAAAATCGCTTTAGTAAGTTTAGATTCTACTATTTATAGAACATTGTAGCCATCTAGTAAGTATTATAAGATTAGAGAAAATTACTCAGTGAAAACTGTATAAATGGCTGTAAGAGAATGTCGTGTAGTGAAACTAGACTGAGATTTTATGATCAAATTTTCTTAAATTCTGAAACTGCCGAGGCCTCAGTTGGAGATCTGAAAAACAAAAAAATGACTGTGAGGCGGCCTTAATTTAGTAAAATAACTTTTTCTGCCGGTTTGTTAATATTTTATATTATGATATGATTGCTAATCAAAGAGTTTATCCATGAAAAGATTTAATTAATTTTGGTTGAATTAATTAGTAAAGTCTAAGATATATCAGTGTAACACAATCCAATTAGGGATAACTTATAATATAATAGATTCACGAAATCTTTTTAGATTATGTAAAGTTACCCGCGTAATATGTCACCATGCTTAAGTCAGCAATGAAAACAAATTAGTGCTTAAGGAAACTTGAAATTCAAGAATTTGGGTCTCTTAAGATTAACATCCAACGGCTTAAAGCTATATCATACCATAAATCATAAGATAATAATAATAATGAATTATAAAAAACAAAGTATATAAGAAAAAATTTAATTACTTTAGAGCAAATGGAATGGAACGTTGTGGCAAAAAGTAGAAGGAAACAAAAAAAAAAGAAAAAAGAATAATAAAATAAATAAACCTTCCTGAAAGAAGTAAGAAGACAACTAACTAGTCTCTGAGTTAGAAGAACATTATCTAGGAAACTGCATTACGATGGGACGACTTTCAGGATTAAAACATCCAAGCCAGAGGACTGGACTTTGCCAGATAAGGCACGAATTGCACAACACTATATATATATATGTGTGTGTGTGTGCGCGCGTATATTTGTGTTTGCGTGTAAGTAAAGCGCCCATGCTCTCAATCCAACACTTTACTTTCTCTGTTGCCCTTTTTCCTATTCAAAGCATTAACATCCATGCAAAACTCATCCACTCCACAGTTTATACCAACATTTAGGAGAGGGGCGCAGCACCACAAGTTTTTATGGAAGGTTGGGATGGTGACTTCCGCTTCCGTTCATATCCCTCTCTTACCTCCTACCTATAATCTCTTTTTCGCTCATTTCTCTTCCACCACTCTCTGGCTCTTCCTACCGCTCCCAGTTCTACCGAACACAACAACCAACCCAACAGTTTCTAAATTGGCCAATTAAGCTTTTTTAATTCAATACCCAATTTTCTTCTATCTCTATTTTGCTGAGTTCTTATTCCCAAGTATTTAGCTCTCGCTGGAATTCAATACAAACTTATATATATGTATATACAATTTAAGTTTTGTATATTTACAACTAAGCAAGGAATACTTTAAACAGTTTTTGCTCGTCCCCTTCCCATCTTAAAAGTATTGCGTTTCTTGTCAAATTAAGTTTTCAGCGGAATTAATATTTTGTGATCCCCTGAGTATGGAAAAAAAAAAATGTCCTACCCATGTTCATGTGTTGTTCATTTGTGTAAATAAAAGATCTCAAAACCAATGCTCAAAAAAAAAAAAAAAATCATATTCCATTTTAGGATGGAAGATCATCAATGCATCTATCAACTGCATGTGCGACCCTACTGAGTGTTTATATTTTTTGCAGCCTCTCGCATTTGGGGGGGGAGGTATGGGTCTAGCCACATTCTCATGCAACTGCAACGAATTATTTTAAACTGCATATACGAGGGTCTAGACTTGTTCATCACTTAATTTATTCTACTTTCTCTTACTCCTCCTAGTAAGAGGAAGATTGTAATCGTGCCAAATTTTCGATATTGAATTTTCACCGGAAATATCCGTTTTGAGGTCCCCTGAATCCAAAAAAGTAGTTTTTAGCAAATAGTCTGTGTATGTGTGTGTGTGTATGTATGAGAACAGCATAGCTCAAAAAAGAAAAATCGTAGAAAGTTCAAGCTTAATATTCCGTTTAGGCATCACCATGAGATCCAACAGTGGGTCATCTGTCCAAAATTCCTCAACCGAAAGTACCACTTTACTAGTTATTTTTTTTACGTTTTTGCGATTTTCTCAAAAATAGCTTCAACGATTTTCTTCAAACTTGGTATATCAACTACACATACAAAGAGCTATAACTTTTATTTGAAACATTTCTCGGGGAAAATTCATTTAAGGGCACTTCTTGGGGAGGTGTGGGGTTAGGTTTTCATCTAAATGGCTATTTCAGTTAATATTAGACAATTCTATCTTCTAATTAATATTAATTAGAATTAAATATGTTGTTGAAATTCCGAGTTTCAAAAAAAAAAACAAATCGGATAACCAGAAGTGCGGTTTACATTACCACTTTACTAAATGGATTTTTTTTTTCACTTTTTCCAGATTTTCTCAAAAATAACTTCGACAATTTTCTTGAAACTTCATATATAAACTAAACATACAATGATCTACAATTTCTATTTAAAACATTTCTCTGGGAAAATTCACGTAAGGGCACTTTTGGCGGAGGAATGGGGGTTATGTTTTTCTCTAAAATGCTACTATCATAGTTGATTATACAATTCTATCATCCAAACAAAAATAATTAATTTTGAAATAAATAGATGGCCCTTAATTCCGAATTTCAAAGAAAATTAGTAAACCAGAAGTGCGGTTTTACTTGACAGTTTTTCGACGAATTTCATTAAATTTTGGCACACAAACTAAAAAAATTTGTCAATTATAATTTTGAGAACTGGAGTAAGAGAAATGTCCAAAAAAATTGATTTCTTGGCAGTTTCTGGTGGGAAAGCTGTATCGTTAAGTACCTGTATCGTAAAGTACTACTTCAGTAGCACAATATATGGTTCTATCATTTTTATAAAATTGAATTATATTTGAAACTTTGATAGAATTCCAAATCACATGGGAAATCAGTCTTGCCTAAAGTGTGACTTTTCTCAATTGTATTTTTTTTTTTTTTTTCTTTAAATAGTGTATATATCGATAAAATTGCACTATCACTGAATTTTCCGGCGGTTTTTGTTATGAATTTTCCTAAGCAATCCTTCTACAGAAAAAAGGTTGAGACACCTTGAGTAAGTGAAGGGTATTACTGTTTTTATTCTTTTCCTTTTTTTAGTTTTTAATAAATAACATTCGTACAGTAGCCAGTAAAGAAAGAAGAATGAAGACGTATTAGACTGGTTGGGAAAACCAAGTGGAAAAATACCAAAGTTCACACAATACTAAAGTTGTGGAAATATTTGTGAACTATAGTGAAGAGTCGATAAAAAAAAAAAACGGAGACCTTTTATAAAAAAGAGAAGTAATGTTCAATAACAAACTATATTCTCCACTACTATCTCTCTCTCATTCTCTCTCTGTCACTTCTTCCGCTCTCTCTCTTATATATATATATGTTTGTTCGGTTATATGGTATTGACTATAGGGGGGGAAGGGAAATTGTGGATAAAGGTAACTTTCAAATGAAACGAACCAAGAGTTAACCATTTCCATCCATCCTTTCTAGCCAAGCCTAGGGAAATCTCACGCGTCCTCTCTTTGTGGCACTTTCTACTTCCACGCCACTAGAACCGGGGTTACAAGTGTTCACGTCCAATTTGATACGCTCACTCTGTCTGTGTGTGTGTGTGTTCGGCGGCTCTTTCAAAATCTATATCGTTCCCACTAGCTCCATTTTAACGTACACACAACCGCACAAAGGGATCACATATACCCCGTTTCATCCTTTCTGCCATTACCAAATAATATATATATATATATATATGTATATACTACTATAACTAACGACCGTGAATTTTCCCCTTATGCTGCCTTAGTACCTCTCTTTTAGAATACGAATTGAAATATTCTCATCTTATCATTATCAGTCACTAAAAAAAATTTTTTTTACAAATAATGGCGAAAGAAAAAAAACTTTTCAGATATGACAAAAGTGGGGGCGATATTTTTTTTTTTTTTTTTTTTACTAATTGGAAAAAAAAAATCTGGTGTGAAACACTCACACAACTTTCTCTTACACCAGTCTTCAAAATTATAATTGACAAATTTTATAGTTAGTGTACCAAATATAACGAAATTCGTCGAAAACTAAAAAACAAAACAAAACCTGTTCAGTAAAAGCGCACTTCCGGTTTATTAATTATCTTAAAACTTGGAATTTTAGCCATCTATTTTTTTCTAATTAATTTTGTTTGGATGATAGATAGAATTGTATAATAATCAACTATGATACCACTTTAGTGGAAGCTGTAACCCCACTCCTCCCCTAAAAAGGGCTCTTAAATGAATTTTTTTTCAGAGAAATGTTTTAAATAAAAGATGTTCAGTTTATGTAGGAAGTTGCCAGAAAATCGTCGAAACCATTTTTGAGAAAATCGCGAAAAAGTGAGAAAAAAATCATTTAGTAAAGTGTTTAAAGAAAACGCACTTCCGGTTTTATCCAATTTTTTTCAAGAACTCGGAATTTCAACAACATATTTAATTTTAATTAACATTATTTAGATGACAGAATTGTTTAATAAACTGAAATAGCATTTTTAGCAGAAAACCTAACCCAACCCCTCCCCCAGAAGAGCCCTTAAATGAATTTTCCCAGAAAAATGTTTCAAATAAAAATTGTAGCTAATTGTATGTGTAGTTGATATAACAAGTTTAAAGAAACTCGTCGGAACCATTTTTGAAAAAATCGCAAAAACTTAAAAAAAAAATAAACTTGTAAAGTGGTATTTCCCGGTTGAGTAATTTTGATAGATAACGCACCGTCAGATCTCATTGTGAAACCTAAACGTAATATCAAGTTTCCTTTTTCTACGGTCTTTCGCTTTTTGAGCTATGTTGTTCAAATACATACATACACACACACACACATAGACCATTTGCTAAAAAACACTTTTTTGGACTCAGGGAATCTCAAAACGTGTATTTCCGGTGAAAATTCGATATCGAAAATTTGACACGATTACAATACTTCCTCTTACTAAGAGTAAGAGAAAGTAATAAGTTTTTTATCAAACAGTGAGTAAATGTGAAGCTGTATTTTTTTTCGAGTTCAGATATTGAGCTGCCTCCAAAGAGAGTGTAAAAATAATTTACTCATATGTTGAATATTAATGGTTTTATTTTTTTTTTCTGAAGCCGCATTAAATTGGTTTCTCAATTTATACACATACAACACTTTATTGTACAGGAACAAAACAAAACAAAACAAAAAAAAAAAAAAATTGGTACGATACACTCACACAACTTTCTCTTACTCCAGTTTTCAAAATTGTAAATGACAAATTTTATAGTTAGTATACCAAATTTAATGAAATTCTTCGCTGTTTTTATGGAGAAAATCGTAAAAATTGAAAAAACTGTTCAGTAAAATCGCACTTCCGGTTTACTAATTTTCTTGGAGTTCGAAATTTTGGCCATCTATTTATTTATAATTAATTTTATTTGGATGGTAGATGTGTATAATCAACTACGATAAGACTTTAGAAAAACCGGCCAATTCCCCCCAAAGTACCCTTAAATGAATTTTTCCAGAGAAATATTTCAAATAAGAGTTGTAGCTCTTTGTATGTATAGTTGATATACCAAGTTTAAAGAAAATCGTGGGAGCCATTTTTGAGAAAACTGAAAAAAAGTGAAAAAAAATCATTAAGTAAAATGATAACTTAGACGTACTTCCGGTCATCCGATTTTTTTCAAACTCGGAATTTCAAAAAGACATTTAATTCTAATTAACATTATTTCGATAACAGAATTGTATAATAAACTGAAATAGTACTTTAGAGGAAAATATAACCCCACCCCTCCATCAAAAATGCCTTTAAATGAATTTTCCCGGAGAAATGTTTCAAATAAAAGCTTTAGATCTTTGTATATGTAGTAGATATCGGAAGTTTGAAGAAAATTGTCGAGACATTTTTTTGAGAAAATTGCGAAAGTGTGAAAGAATGCTTTCAGTAAAGTGGTATTTCCGGTTGAGGAATTTTGACAGATGACATGGTGATACCTAAACGGAATATCAATTTTGAACTTTCTACGATTTTTCGTTTTTGAGCTATGCTATACACACACACACACACACACACACACACACACACACACACACACATACACACGCACAGACCATTTGCTAAAAACCATTTTTTTGGACTCATAGGACCTCAAAACAGATATTTCCGGTGAAAACTTAATATCGAAAATTTGACGCGATTACAATACTACCCTTACTAGGAGTAAGAGAAAGTAAAACAGTGGGACTCCACAAAAGATTACAGCGACAAACCAAGTCGATGTGGCTGCTTAATTTCATTGAGTTGCTAAAAAACACAGATTACTGATCAATCTTCATGAGACAATCTGAAGGCAAAAAGAAATAAACGTTATGAAACTCAAATAAATAGTGGAAACAGAAGAAGAAGAAAGAAACAAATACAAATTCAACAAATAGGACATTTAAGTGAAATTAATAATAAACCAGTTTTTCAAAGACTGTAGATGTGATTATGCAGGATTCCCTGGGAAACTAAGATAATTTGTTCCGGCCAGCTGGGTCAGATTCCCTTGTTGACAAAATCAACAATCAATCGGCATTGATGCCGAAGTTATCAAAAAATTCTACAGAAAAATAAACACACAGCTTTCTGATCAATCATTGGAGAATTAACGTTAATATATAGTAAACAAAAAAATATATAAAGTACTTTTTAAACTGTCAAAAGCTGGCCAGCATAGGTTCAAAAACTTAACTTAAAAAGCAGCAAAAAAAAAATCATGAAGTATATTAATTTTACCAAAACGTTAGAGTCCATAGATATTAAAAAAAAAAAAAATGAGGTACAAATACTGATCAATTTTCTAATTCAAGGCAAATACTCTCTCTCACTCTATAACCTGTTCCGGGTATAATAGCAATGTGGAATTAGAAATCAATTTCGACAAAAACAGAGCCTGTGACAGTAGATGGATCGGCCAATAAGGATCACCCCTATTTCCCCAAAAATTGGGACCCTATTTAAAAAAGTGGAAAGATTCAAATATTTGGGCTCCACGTTTCAAAAGCGACGGCTTTTCAGATAAAGATGTAGTTTCTCTTCCCACAAAAGTATATCCACAAGTGTGTTATGGAATCCAGAATATCAATTCGAAAAAAAAAATGTATCTATAGTGGAGAATGTACTGTTTTAAAGGAAAATGAGACCTGGATCTCGACTAAAATGGAGGCTCAGGGGAAGAGATTAGCTCAGTGGTAGCGCGTTGGAGTAGCAACGCAAAGGTCCAGTTTAGAATCCAGCAAGAGCTGCCCTTAGATTTTCCCTTCCTAGGAGTCACTACAGCTCACTGTCCGGTGGTGGGCTGAGTTTTATGTAGCTAGGGCACACTGATCGGAGACCGGCAGTGCACTGAGAGTACAATAGAACTTAAAGGTCACAATATATATCACCTTAAATAAAAAAAAAAAGCTGTAGGCTCAGAAGCTAAGAGCTATCAAAATGGATTACTCATGCGATCCTCGAAAGCACGTGTAAAAATGGAACTCGAAAATGAGTAAGAACGGAAAGGTTAAGAAAGCTCATGGGAATGAAGGATAACATTATAGTGCGTATAAAACCGAAGGGCTGTTAGGTGGTACGGACATACAGTAAGAATAGAAAAGAATAGATGGCCCAAGTTATCGTTAAAATGGTAACCACCATTTAGCAGGAATAGAGGCAGACTAAGGAAGGCCTGATAACGTGTAATACAGAAGGTTATAGCCGGCTGGAGACTGCGAGAAAATGACTGCCTGAAGATATGTAGCTGGAGGGATTGGATCCTTTCAGGCGACCTAAAGGAGAAGCCTGAGTAAACTAATGTAAGTAAATAAGATATTTTATTCACATATGCACCCACAAACAGATAGGCACATATAGAGACACATAAACTCACCACACTACACATCTATACTGGCCATTATTCACTTTCAAAATATATAGCTATTACAGGTGGAGACATAATTACGAAAAATTTATACGAACGCAATACCTCCTTCCACTTACACCATTATGAGAAAGTTAAAGGATTCAAATTAGCGAGCTGTTAGAGGATACAAGAAGAAGGAGCCGATGCTAACTTATCTTATCTTAATCATATCTTTTTCTTGACTTGATATCAACATGTTTAGCTGTGATTCTTATTAAAAACTTGGAAGTTATGAAATTCCATCCTATTTATAAAGTTAGTGTTAATTTTGGTAGGATTTACGTCCAATTAATGATCAGAGATGGCATAAGCAGACGAACATAATATATAATTGAATATTACATAATTATGAACAATATTTTAAAGTATTTACAATAATATGAATTGTAACAATCTTTATATATATAAAAATTCAATCCAAGTTCGGGGAATCGAACCCAGTTCCAACTTTACCAAAAAAAAAAAAAAAAAAAAAAAAAAGAAACTTTGGTAAATATTTAAATGCATAATTCTTATAAAAACTTAATCAGTGGGCTTGCATTGACTTTTGAGTAGAAGTAGTAGAACAAGTATTTATAAGGTATTGAATGTTTTTAAGAATCCTTGAAGGAATATCGAAGCTTCTAGGTTTTCAATGTTCAAAGACAGAGCTATAATAAATAATAGTGCCCCATGAAACCACTTTCAAGATTTGGTAGAAGGATTGGTGGACCAATATAATTCTCTAGAGTTTTTAGTAATGGTATTATCCAAACTGCTGTTAGCATTGCGTTTGACATATTTATAATGGAGGCATTATAATTATTACTGGTATGATTAATGTTTTTACTTTAGTTGTTTTATAAAAATAAAACTACTTTTACAAACATAGTAAATGGCAAGTATCCAGTAACAAATTATAATAGGTTATGTAACGAATTATATAACAATGTTACATGAGAAATCTGTTATATAACTCTACTATCAATCAAGTGATTTAATTACTTTCTCCTTACACCTGGTAACATGAAATATTGCTATAGTGTCAAATTTTCGAAATTTGGTTTTCTAGCAGATATACGTAAATACAAAAAGAATGTTTTCAGCAAATGGTCAGTGTGTGTATGTGTGTGTGTGTGTTTTGACAAAATATCTCAAAATAAAAATAAAAAATCGCAGGGACCTCAAACTTGGTATTCCGTTTGGATACTACCTCAGCGTATCAACACGAAAAATTCGGGCACAACCGAAATTGCGACTATACTGAATAGCTCCAACGATATTCTTTCACATTCACATAAACTACAAGTTTTATCTAAAAGTTCTCCCAGGAAAATTGATTATTTGGACGGTTCTGGGGGAAAACTGCTCTAGGGAATTACTTCAGTTCTACTATCTATATAATACTTTAGTAAATTTGAGGAAAATCAACTAGAATTGAATTTATTGAGTTTTAGGGGAATTGGTGACATTAGATATGTAGTGTTATTAGGGTTTGATATAATGCAGGCTAGTGCACTACAGTACAGTCACATGCAAGTTGTAATGTAATCAAGGTAACACCCAAAAGCTGGTCTCAATATTTATACTGGCAATCGCACACACGCGTATCTTTAATTACGCATCATACTCAGATTAACTTTAGCTAATACGTCTATAAGATCTACCATGAAAAGTTCACCAAGCTAGCCACACTAGCTCACTATTGTTAGAACAAGCAAGAGTCTTATCACGTTTAAGCGATTCACATAAGTCATTCTACTTTCATCAGGCTACCAATATCATCATTCTTTGTTTGTTCGCTTTATCCACAATAAACTCATCAATCCCTCATAAGTAAATCGTTAAAAAGTAAATTATGAGTATAGTATAAGTTTTTAGGTGAATCATTATCACCATCATCATTTTCAAGTAGGTATACCACATTATTCAAGTACTACTGTCTCATACTCCATAAGTTTCAAGAAAATAATGCCTATTTTATATTTACCAGTGTTATAAATGTACATTTTATAAATGATAATGATTCACAGCTAAAGTTTTCTCGCTCATATTATTGACATACAAAAAAAATAAAAAAAAAAATTACAGATTCGATGTTTGTTTATTTTATCAAACACTTAGTATTGAAGAAGGCAGAAAAATGTCACAAATGTAATATTGTATTATTTATTTACAATGGGGACGTTGTTCCTTATAAATAAAATTGTAACATCAAAATGATTTATTTTGTAGAAATAAATCGTTTATAGTAGAAGAAAAAGTAAAAAAACCCATATATATTGGGGAGAATGACGTTTTAGATTTCGTGTGCTACTGTCAGTAGTAAGTTTTGTACCACCCCACCTTGTAAAAGAAAACGTCCTGTTGGCTGGTAATATTGGTCACGATTTTAGGAAAGAGAGCAAAAAGTTGCAAAAAAAAAAAAACAAGAAAGAAGCCAAGGGAAGGCATCAGGTGTGTTTGTAGCCAGTAACAAACTTCTCGTTTTGTATTGAAGTAAGCTATACAACAAATACGCCGCCCCGCCTTTCCACATCAACCTGGCACAACACTGCCATCCAGTTTTCTATGTTATCATACTTCTATTCAGAGTGTCATACAAAGGTATTCATAGAACCAGTACAAACGGCCATCTACCTAAAACATACGCCTTCACATAAATACACACACACACACACACACACACACACACATACAAAATAAACAAATACAATCAACCATGAATATTCTTTTCTTTCTTAATGTTGATGACATTTACTCAATACGCAACCCACTAAACTTCTCTGTTTCTCTTACTCCACACAACAAACACGCTGCCGACTGGAGTGGGGGGGTTGATGGGCGCTATAAACTATAACACTTCCATTATAGACGCGTCTCATTTTCCTTTCTACCAAACTATATTTACTACAGCTTTGCCTTTTTTTGTGTAAACAAACATAACAACCGTGTAAACATTGTGGCATGACTTTTATAAAATACTTTCTTCTATTTTTATTTTCTCTTAAGGCTAGTAACAGTAAATATAGAGATCATGTCAAATTTTCACTTGAAATACTCGTTTTGAGGTCCACTAGGGTAAGAAAAAGTGATTTTTTAGAAATCGGTCTGTGTGTATGTTTGGTCAGCGTAACTGAAACACGAAAAATCGCAGAAAGTTGAGTTTTTCAAGAGGATACGGAGTAAAGGTTGGTCAAAATCATTCAATCATTACTGAGAATATGTATCTTTTAGTTTTTTTTTTAACGATTTTCTCGAAAGTAACTCCAACCGTTTTCTTTAAACTTAGTATATCATCTAGATATACAAAGAGCTATAACTTTTATTTGAAACATTTCACCGGGAAACACTTCATTTAAGGGGACTTTTGGGGAAGCGTGGAGTTATGTTTTCTTTTAATGTGCTATTTCAATTCAATAATGTTCTATACAATTCAGTCAACTAAACAATATTAATAAGAATTATATAAGTTGTCAAAATTCCTAGTTTGAAGAAAATTTCGGTTGAACGGAAGTGCGACCTTACTGAATAGGTTTTTCAGTTTTTTGTGATTTTCTCCATAAAAATGGTGTCGGTCTTAAACACTAATAAGAATTGTAAGTGTGAATAAAGCCCGCAACGGATATCAAGAATAAATACAGTACACAAACTAGGGTCTCCGTCCCTAATTAGTTGGCATAAGCCAACGAGAAGGAGGAGATTAGCTCAAGGGTAGCGTGCTGGACTAGCAACTCGAAGGTCCGAGGTTCGAATCCAGATGCTAATCTAGATTTTCTCTTCCTAGGAGCCTCTACAGCTCACTGTTCGGTGATAGGCAGTGTTATCTGCAGCTAGAGAACACTGCTCAAAGGCCATCAGTGCACTAAGAAGGCAAGGGGGGCACAATAGATCTGTCAGGTTGCAGTGCAATAATCGCCTATAACAATCTAATATCTAAGCGTGATGAAAGTCTGCTATTTCGCATTAAGAGAAAGATATATAAGTGTTTTGATTAAGATGAACTAGATTTTGATTGAATAGCTAGCTCTTGTGTAGATTTCCATCCATAGTACTGTTAGAATACTTTGTGGACTGCGCTACCTCCATTAAATTAAGAACAGTTTTTTAACGGAAAATTATGAATTTCTTGAAGAAATTTTTGTAGGTGTTTAAAATGAATTCTATATTCTCTCACTACTTAGTATAAATTGCCAAATACAAAATGGCGGATATATATTTCCACCTCTTTTGCCTATATGTTAAAAATAATTTGTTATTTCGCAATTTGATAATTTATAAAATAACTATGAAGGAAAATTTTTTATTTTTTAATCTTTATTTGTGTTACAATCAGCGCAACAGCGCTATAAGTAACAATTATTACAAAAAACGTACATACATAATGAGTGGAGAGGCTCCTACCCAATGGCACCACTCTAAAACTACACAAAAATACTATTTACTCTCTTCACTTGAGAGGAGATCACGAGGCCATTGTCTTTTGAGTCGTCTAGGAGAGTTATTAGGAAGTGTGTCGGGAAGACAGGTGTTGAACAAAAGAATCTGGGTGCGATTGCAGGTTAACATGGAATGTCCTGTAGTTTTTTTCAAACAAATAATTAGCTATAAATAATTAAACCAATCACAGTGTAGAAGTTAAGGTGTGAAATGTGGGCGTGGTCAACATGATAATTCTAAATTTTTGATTGGACTAACATTCACCCACATTTCATAACTTCGGTTTTACTCTGGTTAATTACTCTCAACACACTCAAATGCACACACACACACACACACCACACACAACACACACATACATATATATATTATATATATATATATATTGAGTTCATACTGCCATTCGCTAAAAAAGTTTTTATCCTACTCGGGGGCATCTCAGAAGATGTATTTCTGATGAAAATTTCAGTTCGAAACTTACACAAACACACTTACCCACTTACTTGCAGACCATTCGTTTAAAAAAAAAAAAAAAAAAAATCGGGGACCGACCATAAAGCATGTAAAATACTCTTTTGAAAATTGGAGAGGATTAGAATTCTTTCTCGTATAGTATATGAACAAACATTACAGTTTATCAGCAGCAGCAAGACGTAGAGCTCTAAGATGTGGTCATATGGTTGCAAATAAATCGTCATCTCGTATAGATAATGTTACTGAACATGAAGTAAGTCCCAATATAGGCCAGTAACTTTTGAATGTAAAACTATTGCTCAGCATTGCAAAATAATCAATCAATCATTTCGAATTCCATTCAATCATGCAAATCAATACAATATATTTACGAGTGTGTTCAACTATAAACAAACTAGTGAACGAGAAACTGAAAGAGAGGGTGAGAGAGAGACAGAGAATGGTCAAAGTCCAAATTGAAAAGAATTAATAAGATTAGTAAGGGGAGAGTATTTATAATACCCACGAACAATTGGGGCTTCTGCTCTTGATTCAGAACTAGTATAGAAGTGGAAGGGTATTTTCTAGATATTAGTGAAATCTTTTATAAAGGTGTGTGTGTGTGTGGGGCTGAGTTATATTTGAAAATGTAAAACAATAGAGGAATTAAATGCTCTTCTCTTCTATACAAAAGTAGAGAGTTTCCATAATATACTATATAAACGCATCCACTTCCAAATAAATACTAATTTAATGAAGTGCTCTCTTAACCAAGTTACAAGCAAATATTCAATTGTTTTATTTTATTATGTATCAAAAAAAAAAAAAAAGAAAGGAAAATAAATTACAAAATGTAAGCAACCATTTTCCTTTTTATGAAATACTTTCTTGGGAATCCCCTACTCCCCCCCACACAGTTGGAGTCGGGGAATTCAAAATTAATTCCAAAATAATATAAATTATTTGTTGTGGTGGTTGGTTCTGCAGAGCTGGAAGGCATCAGAGACATTTTCCTGTGCTAGCCTGCTTCTTTTTCTGGTCATCGACCGGTTTTGGGCGTTCGCTCATCATCAGGATGTTTTTGTTAAACAATATAATAACATAGACTTGCACAGAGCAAATACAGTATTTTCCACAGTCCGGCTAAGGACAGGATAGGGGGAGGGTCTCCAACTAGGGGGTGCCACAATAGATCCTTGGGGTGTCGCGGTGGCGTAGGCTGAAGAGCCAATTCCCCCGTTAGAATCTAAACTAATCTAAATACAGTATTTATACACTCAACTATGTTAGTCCAATCAGAAATTTAGAATTATCATGTTGACCACGCCCACCATTTCACACCTTAACTTCTACACTGTGATTGGTTAATTTATTTATAGCTAATTATTTGTTTGAAAAAACTACAGGAAATTCCATATTAACCTACCGTCACACCTAAATCCTTTTGTTCAACACCTGTCTTCCCGAACACTTTCTAATAACCCTCCTAGATGACTTAAAAGACAATGATCTCGTGATCGCCTCTCAAGTGAAGAGAGTGAATAGTATTTTTGTGTAATTTTGGACTGTTACCATTGGATAGCTTCTCCATTCATTATGTATGTACGTTCTTTGTAATAATTCTTACTTACAGGTGAGTGAGTTAGTGTATCAACAATAGCGAGGAAGTGTATTAACTGCATTTGCTCTGTGCAAGTCTATGTATCACAAAAGAGGCCAGCTATCACGAAAAATGTCTCTGATAATATAAATGAACTCCATAGTAATGACTATTTACAAAAAAAAACTCTGTTTTGAGAAATTCACACAACTTTCTCTAATTGCAGGTAATAAAAATGATAAAATTGACCAATTTTCTCGAAACTAAAAAAATTATTATTCATTTTCCATAACTGAAATAAAGAGATGATTCGAAGTACATATACCTATCAGGTAGTAAGCTGAAGTAATTATATTGGAATCCAAATGACAGCGCCCAAATAACATTGATCAAACACCAAAAACATTTACATTTAAAATTCAACGCCACAGTTTACTTACAAGCGCCTAAAACAATTTCTTCCAGAAAATCAAATAAAATTGATACAGTTATATCAATGCCGTTAGTATGCCAAATTTTACATCCGTTTTCATGAAAATTTTTATAAAAAAAAAATCAAAACTTTATCCTGTAAAGTATTGTTTTTGTTTTTGATTGATCAATTTTTTTCAAATTTGAAATTCTATTGATGCTTCTAATATACATTAACATTATGGAGGGTGTGAAACATAACTGGGTTAATAAACAACGATGTATCTCGGCTAGCCTTATTTCATTCAAAGATAACTTCAGACAATAAATTCAACTGAAGGATAAAACTCGAATGTTTGAATTTTTGCTAGTATATAGCATCTGTTTATATTTCTTTTTGCAAATACGAGTATTTTGTAAAGGTATAACTTTATTTGTTATAATTTGGAAAAATGTATCTATACTTTATTTTGCATTTCCATTTTTACTTTTTATTTATTTACCTCTCTTTTCATTTATTTTTTTTCTACTCTTTTATTTCTTTTTTTTTTTGTTTAATTTAAGGCGCATTAACATCTATGGTCCTTCTCAGTGCAGTGCCGGCCTCCGGACAGTGTTCTATCGCTACAGACAACACTGTCCGTCACTGAACAATGATCTGTAGAGGCTCCTGGGAAGAAAAACTCTTAAGGGTAGCACTGGACTCGAACCCGGGACCTCCGCGTGGGAGTCCAACGCGCTAACCACTTAACTAATCACTTCCCTTTTTTATTTCTTCTTTTCTCTATTAATTGATTAAATAATTGACTGAAAAGCTTGGCGTTCAACTAACTAAATATATAAAACCCAAAATTTTAAAATAACCAAAAAAAATAGTAAAAAAATTTTGGTCATTTAAACATATCTGTAACATTAATGTGCGGATGGATACATTTAAATAATAAAAAGTCCTAGATACATATGTCATATCCAGTTTGATTTATGACTGGTCAAACGTGGCCAATTAACAAAGTTGTGTTGTGGTGGTTGGTTCCGCAGAGCTGGAAAGCATCAGAGACATTTTCCGTGGTAGCCTGCTTCATTTTGTGGTCATCGACCGGTTTCGGGCGTTCGCCCATCTTCAGGATGCGTTTTTTCAGACAGGTGCAACAAGACTCGACAGAGTTAGTGTGTAAACTAAGTTTGCTCTGTGCAAGTCTGTGTTGTCACACTGTCTGAAAACGCATCCTGAAGATGGGCGAACGCCCGAAACCGGTCGATGACCACAAAATGAAGCAGGCTACCACGGAAAATGTCTCTGAAACAAAGTTGTGCTAAAACACCTTGAAAACTATACAGAGAGCTATGGAGCGAAGTATGTTAAGGTTAAGAACCATAAACAAAATTAAATGAGTACCGACCTGGGAAAAGCGTTAGAAGCTCGAGATGCTCTATAGTGGATTTGAAGTGGCAATGGGCAGGACCACATCGCAAGAATAGAAACGACTTGATAGGCAATGCGGCCCACAAGATCTGGTATCCAATTTTTACTTTCTCTTACTCCTAATAAGAGGAATTGTTGGAATTGCGTCAAATTTCCGACATCGAGTTTTCACTGGAAATTTCCGTTTTGAAGTCCCCTGAGTCCAAAAAAGTGTTTTTAGAAAATGGAGTGTGTGTGTGTGTGTGTGTGTGTGTGTGTGTGTGTGTGTATGTGAACAGCATAGCTCAAAAACGAAAAACCGTAGAAAGTTCAAACTTGATATTCCGTTTAGGTATCACAATGGGATCCGAAAGTAGATTATATGTTAAAATTCCTCAACCGGAAGTTCCACTTTAGTAGTTTTTTATTTTTTTTTACTTTTTTGCAATTTTCTCAAAAATGGCTTCTACAATTTTCTTGAAACTTGATATATCAACTACACATACAATGAGCTATGTAGTGGAATCGTTTATTGGATGATCTGATCCCACCGTGATACTACAAGATGTAGTGGAATCGTTTAATGTGATTCCTGAGGTATATAGTAGATGTCTTGAAGAGGGCGAAAGTTAGTTTAGAGATTTTTGGAAGTTAGTGCTCGAAGTATTAATACGGAAATTATAAAAATAGACTGTATTTGTACAATAATTTAAACGTAAAAAATGGTAATTATTAACAAGACATACTTAGAAATAAATAGAAGATAAATAACTAATAAATTAGAAGATTAAGATAAATGAACTAAGATGCACCACTAAAGTAATAAGTGTAAATAAAAACTGCATAGGGTCGCGTAAACTGCTGCTCGTATATGAAGACGTACTCAAGTATAATCGTATAATCATCCCCTCTTCCAATCGGCCGAAGAGGGTGTATTGGTGTATATTTGTGTTGGCCACACTCACACCAAGACATCTGTCCTAGTGTGCGACCTTGTGCGAACTTAGTTACTTTGGTGACCACCGATTTTTGTCAGTGGCCAGCCTTAGCGGTGCATGCTTTGATGTAAGGGTATTTACCCTTGGTTTGTTTGTTTGGCCGCGGCCTTGTCTTGAAGACAGCAACCACTAGTTATAAATTATTCTTTCTTTGTTATGTGTTGTGAAGGTTTGACATTGCTATGACTTTGCCATGTCATTACAGCTACATAGCTTTGATTTGAAATATTTCTTCGGACAAAATTCATTTAAGTGTACATTTAGGGAAGGGTTGGAGTTACGGTTTCCTCTAGAGTACTATTTCATTTTATTACACAATTCCATCATCTAAATAATATTAATTAGAATTAAATATGTTGTTGAAATTCCGAATTTGAAAAAAAAAAAATGCCTAGATGCCTGGAAGTGCGGTTTTACTAGGAAGTATTTTTTCAATTTTTACGATTTTCTCCAATTGACGAATTTTTCATTAAATCTGATATATCAACTATAAAATTTGACAATCATATTTTTGAAAACTGGAGTAAGAGAAAGTTGTGTGTTAGTGTATGATGCTAGATTTTTTTTGGTTTACAAAGGAGAGATAAACCTAGGACCTAGATGGCGAGATGACATTGAAAACTAATTTCCTTGAATATCTATGGCAACGATCAATCTGGGGCAAGAAGATTTGGTGCAAATTGGGAAAAGACTTATTCCCAAAGATGGGCCCACTTCCTTTAGAAGAAACCTTTTTTTTTATTTTAGTTTGATTATAATAACTATTCAGAATTTTTTTTTTTTTAGTTCATTTAACTACAATTTAATCATTATTTTTACAAAATAAATTCTTAATTTTAATGTTTTGTTTATTATAAAGGAAAATAAAGCTTTTTATTATTATCATCCTTAATAATTGCCCCTTTGGTATAAGAGTACAATTAAACCTTTTTTTTTTGTTTTCAATAAACAGCGGTTTTTGTTCGAAGATTGAAATTTCTATAGCCAACCACTGCCACCAATTATTCCCAGAAATCAAATATTCAATTAAAAATATTAGTTTCATATATTTGTCCACAGATAAACTAAATTCTGCAAAGTGTTTTCATTAAATGATAATAAGTTTATTAAAAATAAATAATTTCATTTATAAAATTAATAAATAAAAGACTTTTCACCACCTAATTTTTATTTAATAATATTTATGAACTCACAAGTTGTTGATTCATTGGAAATCATTGTTATAAGTTTCCTCCCAGCCTTCCACGGCTATTTTCACCCCTTTTATTCTCCCCGCCAAGTTTTTTTTCCTTTTTTTTTTTTTCTTTGCTTTCTGATGAGCATTTGTATTGATTTGATAGCGGCGTGAGGACGATGGAAGTTCATTCTTTTGAAATAAAAAGAAAAAGAAAAAAGAACTTTAATAGGTTCACTTTGAACTTATATATATAAAACTTTCTTTTACAGAACAACTTTCCCTTGCCAGAACACAAAGTTCGAACTCATTAGCTGAAATTTTATTATATTTAGATAATAACTCTCTTGTTACATCCCTCCTTAAAACCCCCTGCAATTCCTTAAGATTCCAGCCAATTCTGCGTTCTTAGTTTTATTAAGCATTGATTTGAAATGGGAAAAATAAGTTTTAATTATTTCATGAACAATTAGAATATGTAATGTATTAGTTTGTAGGTTTGTTACTTACTAATATGTATTATAAAAAACAAAACAAAAGAAAAATTATGGTAACAAACGATCACATTACCTTTCTCTTATTCCTTTTAATTACAATTATTATATATAATGGAAAATTTTAAGTTATGACAAATTTGTCCTATTTAAATTTGGTCTTCTGGGTACCCGGGATATGCGGGAATGAGATAGCGGACCGGCTGGGTAGAGAAGGATCCCTACTCATCATTTTTGTGGTCCCGAGCCAGCCCTTGCCGTCACTAAGAGGTTCTGTGATAGACAGAATAGACTTTGAGGGACGAAAATTTTTTGGAGAAATATTGGGAGGACACACAGGGATGCCTCCAGGCTAACAGATTTATCAAAGATACTATGCAGCGGGTTTCTGCTTCAGATTACTTTCTGTCCTTTAGTAGGATAGGATTGAAGACCTTAGTAGGTTTAGTGACTGAATACAAATGGGTGGCTAGTTATTTACATAATATAGGGAGGACGTCTTAGTCCCATATGTCAGTACTGTGATGATGGAGTTAGGGAAACGGTGTATCGCTATTTATGTCAGTGTTCCCGTTTCGCTTGTATTAGGCTTCGTGTATTTGTGAGGGCATCACTCTCACAGGATTGCCTGGAAGGATTGAAGTTAAAAGATATTTTAGGATATTGTAGACAAACCGGTAAACTAATTATGACCGAGGGAGCTTAATTAGGGGGGTAAAGCTACATAGGCTTAGGTCCCAGGCCGATAGGCACCCAGATTTAATAATAATTTTCTTACTCTTTATAATTACAATTACTATGAAAAATTTTCTAAAAACTTCAAATTTGACAAATTTGTATTAACATAAGTGAAGAGACAGTGAGAAAATAAGTACCTACCACTAATCTTGGCATATAGAGAAGTGACAGATCATATTATGGCCCCAATAGAGTGCTCTAAACTGAATCTATATATATAAAAATTCAGCATCCGTATGTTTGTGGCCACAAAACTCTAAAAGTAGTCGATGGATTGACTTGAAATTTTTACACAACGTTGCATTTCTATATAAGAGTGTTTATATATACTATTTAGTCCGAAGTTCCCACGGAAACGGGAACTTCTCCGAGCGTTTCGCGAGTTGGCAGAAATAGACAGACTCAGACGCGTTGCGATGGTGGCTCACTCTCTGAACCACTTTCTCAACTACTTATAAGTACCTCTATTCTGAAGTTCCCACGGAAACGGGAAATTCCGAGGTAAAATCCGTTCAAACGGCCATATTGCGTTAGCACTTGCTTCTTCAGGTATTGCTGATGCGTTGATGGAAGGAGGTAGAACAGCGCATTCAGCTCCTTCACTGTCATGACTTAAACATGCACTTCACAGAAAATCCAACATGTAACATTTCTAAAACATCAGGAATGGGAAAGGTTCTTTGGGCGTGCAAAGTCATTCTATGGTTTGAGTGTACAATGGTTTATAAGAAGTCATTGGAAGCATTAGACCATACATTGAAACACTTGCGAAATAATAAGGTTCCATTTGGTGGAGCATTGGTGTTACTATCCGGTGACTTCAGGCAAACGTTTCCAGTGTTACCTCGCTCAACACCAGCTGATAAATTGCACACCTGCTTGAAATATTCAACTCTTTGGAGCATAGTAAAAAAAATTGATTTAACAACGAATATGAGAGTTCAATTTCAAAGCGATCCAACAGCTGCCATATTTTCAAGATAATTACTCGAACTCGGTAACGGCACTGCTCCTACAAATCCGGAAACGGGAAAAATCACCTTCCCATCTAATTTCTGCAACATTGTACACTCAAAAGAAGAATTAGTAGACAGGGTATTCCAAAGCATCGAAACAAATTATCAAAATCACGCATGGTTAAGCCTCAAAACCAGACTGAGCCACAGTGAAGCGTGGTCGGGTTAGCTAGTATAATATAAAAATTTGAAATTAAAAGCCACGAAATTCTGCACAACTATTCCAAAATATTACAAAATAAAAGTGATACGTTTATATTTAACTATTCAGCAAGTATTTCAAATTTAAAGAACAACATTGAAACTATTTTCGAGAAAATTTAAACCTATTCTGGTAAAACTGCACTTCCGGTGAACTCATTTTCTTCAATTTTCTAATTTTATTATTGCTTCCAATGTGTATTTATTTTATGTAGGTGGTAAAACCATATATTACACTGAAGTATACTACTTTAGCGGAAAGCATATCATTAATGTTCCCTCAAAAAATCCCTCCAAAAATAATTTATTTTTCCAGGAAATTGTGACAAATAAAAGTGATAAGTATTTATGTGAGCAATTAGTATACAAAGGAAGTTTCAACAAATTCGTTGAAGCCGATTTCGAAAGATTCACGAAAAACTGGAAAAAAATTTCAGTAAAGTCGCACTTTTAGTTGATGAATTTTTGCCTGAATTCTTCGTGTTATGATGCGATGATTAGGGGCTGTACAGAATACCAAGTTTGAACTTTCTATCTATGGCTTTTTTATATTCAGGGGGATTCCAAAACATGCATTTCCTGTAAAAACTCAAAATCGAAATCTAGCACGATCGCAATACTTCCTGTTAGTAGGAATAAGAGAAAGTAAAAATTGTATCAAAAGATTCCATTTCTTTGAAGACAGGTTTATTTATTTATTTATTTATTCAGAAAGAAGTAGTAATAAAAAAAAAGAAATTAAAAATAACAAAAAAAAAAAAAAATATTAAACAAATATTGGGTTGGTGCAAAAATAATGCAGGTTTTTATATGCCAAAAAAAAAATTATTATAATTTGTATAAAACTAAGATTATTTATTCAAAATATGTTCCATCATTATCAACACATAGTTGCCAACGTGTCAGAAGCATTTTTATTCCAGTTTCTAAAAAAACTTTATTTAAACTCTCAATAAACTCGCGGAAGGCATTTTCGGTTTCACTTCGGTCCCTAAAATTTTTTCCTCTTAAGAAGTTGTCCAAATGTCTAAATAAGTGGAAGTCCGTCGGCGAGAGATCGGGGGAGTATGGAGGGTGCGGAAGTGTTTCATATTTCAATTCCTGAAGTTTCCTGAGAGTTGGCATTGCGATATGTGGCCTGGCGTTATCGTGAAGAAGAATTGGTCCTTTCCGATTCACCAATGCTGGACAAAGATTTTGCAATTTCCTATGCATTTTGTCAATTTCTTGACAATATGTTTCAGCCGTGATTGTTTCGCCAGTATTTAGGAAGCTGTAATGAATAACACCTGCAGTAGACCACCACACTGTCACCATTACTTTTTTCGGGTGCAGGCTTGGTTTCGCGAAATGTTTTGGTGCTTCATGTTTTGAAAATCCTTGTCCAGCCACTGGCCTGACCGTCTCCTGTTGTCGTATTGGATCCATTTTTCATCACATGTCACGATTCGATTAAGAAATGGTTCATTTTGGTAGCGCAAAAGAAGAGAATTGCAAATTTCAAAACGCCGATGTTTTTGGCTCTGGGTCAATTCGTGAGGTACCCACGTGTCGAGCTTTTTAACTTTACCAATTTGTTCGAGATGGCGAACGACTGTTGAGTGGTCAACACTAACTTCTCTCGCAAAGTCCCCAGTGGTTTTGCGAGGGTTATCTTCCACCAATGCCCTAAGATGGTCGTGATCAACAACAGAGGGCCTACCGCGACCTTCCCTGTCTTCGAGATCAAAATCTCCAACACGAAATTTTTGGAACCATCGCTGCACTGTACATTCACTGATGCTTCTTCACCCCAAACAACATTGATGTTACGCGCAGTTTGAGCCGCACTTCGACCAAGTTTGAACTCGTAAAAATAAATTTGACGAAAAAATCTTGTTTTGACATGGTGAATATCGGAGGTCTTAACTCATACAAAATGGAACACAAACTAAACTGATATTTGAGGAAAAACAACATTAATAAACATTGTTTATAATCCATTACCTAGACTGGAGGATTATCTTTGTTTACTTGGCAAGCAGAAGTAAACAAAAGATGAAAGTTCAAAAACCTGCATTATTTTTGCACCAACCCTATAATAATGTTACACTGTTTAAAAATAAAATAAAAAGTAATAAATTCAAAATATCATTAAAAAAATTAATAAAATTTGCAAAAATTTAAAGTAATAAAAGAGAATTTAAAAAAAAAAATGTCCCCTGCCCATTAGAGGAGATATTTATTAATATTTATTTAACTTTCCATATTTAATGTATATTTTATATAACGCTACTGTATAAAACGTAGGCTGTATGCAAATGAATGATTAAATAAATATACCAAAAACTAGATTTTTAAATAATTAAATTAACCATATTGTTGCATTCAATGTTTGAACATATTTATATATATATATATATGGATTAAAACATATAAAATCTTTTAGACATATCTGGGGGAAACATATGATTTATATATGTAAATAAATTTTCAATTGCAATATACTAAAGTACTCTATTAATAAAGCATGTTGTGTACACATGTCCGGGGGGAATTTTCATTTAATCTCTTGAATTTTTATGGTTTTGAATACACTTTATCCTAGATTATATGAAACAAAATTTATGTAAGGGATTATATGAATATATAAATAACGAATGACGTATATTTTATTTATTTTCAAGTAATTCGTGTATTGGTCAGGGATAACAAATAGACAATATACAGTGAAAAACGTTTAACACAAAGAAAACGCTTAGCATAAAAAAAATGTTAATGAAAATGGTTCAAAGATTTTCATTAAATTTGGAATGCTTGATACATAGCCTAGAAATGTATCACTTTAATTTGATAGATTTCTAAAACATTGCTTGAAAACATTGTTTGATAGAAACGTCAAAATTTGAATGTGTTTGTTCATTGTTAGCTATCCACGTACAATGTAATCATTCTTTACCTTCCTCTGTTGGGTAGGCTACCACCTGTAAATTAATATTAGGACATATGGGGCAAATTTGCAATTTAAAGCAAATTTATCATTTTATATATAATTTTATTAAAACGAGTAAAAGAAAGTTGTGTATGTATTTAAGAAATACATAGATGTTAAATGAAAGAGCTTTATATTCAACTGCAATATCCTGCCCGTGTTGACGTATGGATGTCAAACTTGGTCGACCACTAAAGCTATAGAAAAGAAAATAGAAATCTGGCAAAGAAATGTTGAAAGGAACATGCTAAAAATAAAGAGAAGAGATAGGATTAGAAGCCAAATTATAAGAGAAATAACTTCAGTGAGAGACGCCGCTCAGTACTGTAAGAAGTTAAAGTGGGAGTGGGCTGGACATCTGGCTAGAATGGATACACAAAGATGGACAAGGATGGTCACCGAATGGATACCTTTTGGAGGAAAAAGGAAAAAAGGTAGGCAGCACAAAAGATGGTCAGATGAAATAAAAAAAGAAGAGGGAATCAACTGGATGAGGAAAGCGAAAGATAGAGATTTTTGGAGCAAGAAATGTGAACAAGTGGAGAAATCAGGCTACTCTTAATCCTAGGTACGGCTAGTCACCGGTAAAGGACCACAATCTCCCTTAGGGGAAGGCCTACATATTTTACATTTGAAAGAAAATTTTAAAAAATATATATGTATATATTAGTGCAGTTTCGGTTTTATTCAAGTTCAATATGATATAAAAAATTGAAATAATTAAAGAAATTTTAAATTTATTGTAATAAAGTAGAGAAGTTTTAGTTTTTAATGATTTTATTTTATTTTGTTTAAATTGTTCAGTGGATGTTTCTTTTATTTTGTTTAAATTATTTGATAATTATTTGAGATTTAAAGTTTTTCATTTTATGTTAAATATGTAAATAAAGGCTTATTATTATATAATTTTATTAAGAGGAGTAAAAGAAAGTTGTGTATGTATTTAAGAAATGATTTAAGTGACTTTTTTCCCCCATTTTTCCTGAGGAATATGAGACGTCAAAAATCCAAACGTGTTTATTCATTGTTAGCTATCTGAGACGTTTTGGGACAGTGTCATTTTTTGAAATTGACATTTTACCCGAAAAACATCTTTTAAGGTCCATTGAGTATGAGTGTTTCGCACCAGAACTTTTTTTTTTTTTTAAATTAAAATGTCTATAGATACACTTGTTGTAACGGAATACAATAAATGTAGTAAACTATAAACATTGTTAATATTAATTAAATTAGTGTAGTGAATACAATAACAAATAAAATACTTTATGAAATACTTAGCCTAATATAAAAATAAATCTAATTACATTTTTTTTTATTATGTACATCTACTGTATCAATTACAAGTGTCCTGCGCTGCTCGATTAGTCAAAATATATTAATTGAGGAATCTAGGACCTAGAGTTGTTATACTGGAACTGGTGATCCAGAATTTTTATACACTTAAATTTACAAATTATGAATGGCTCATCTAAGTTTATTACATGAGCAGTACCATTGATGAACAGTCTAATAATATTCTTAGGGTATGTAACAGCAAGAGAAGCTCAGCAACCAAAGAGAGCAAAGAGAAGCTCAACCACTCTCTCGGACTGGAGTGGGAGAAGCTGTATAAATATAGCGACGGACAGTCCATAGAAGGTCAGTTGAAATTAGTTCAATACATCCTATCGTCACGTGTCATTCTCATATCACTCTACCTTAAACATTCATCTATTGCAAAGTCCGGGCAGTCTGTGTCTATTTATTAATATATCAGTTAACCAGTGTTAACCAAGTCTTCTTCTTAACTCATCAACCGGACCTAAATTCTCTCCACCTAACACATCTATTATATGGTACAATCTCAGTTGTACTTGGAACATTAAAGATGTACAACACTCCTCCTTGACCATAAGGAGTGAGACCTATGTAAAGCACTATAGTTATTATTTTTTTTTTAATAAGCGTATCAACATCTATGGTCATTGGCGCCCGGAGCCTTCTCTGTGCGGCGTGGCTTCCGGACGGTGTTCTCTCGTTACAGACAACACTGTGGATCACCGGGTAGTGAGATATAGAGGCTCCTAGGAAGAAAAAATCTAAGGCTGGCACAGCGTGGAAGTCCAGTACGTTAACCACTTAGCTATTCCCTTCCCTCACCCTACAGTTATTGCTCATAATCTGTCAATATCTTCTTCATTGAATTTTTCTAATATATCAGTATAATGCCTTCTCACTTTACTTAAGTTAGAATTCAAAGATTGCCTGTATATCCGATAGAATGAGAATATTATGCCAAATAAGTTGCCTAACTAAAAACAAGCCTTCCGACGAATATTGTAGTTTATAGGATTTAGCATAATTTCACAAATCTACCGTGCTGGGTATTCATCAATTGACATGGATAAAATAAGCTGTGATGCACCAGAGATTTTGTGGAATCAAAGTTTGGTACCCTATGTCCATTCTTAGGAAATGATGTGTATTACGTAGTATTTCAAATATGCTCTCAGAATTGGTTTCTTAGTTTTGCTGGGATATTCTCGAAAATAGTTCAAATGACTTTTCTTTAACCTTGAAGGACAAACTGTACAAGATATTAACCAATTAATTTTAAGAGAATGGCCGCGTAAGCCTAAAATATCATACTAATTTTATGTGAAATATTACTTTCTCTTACTCCTAGTAAGAGGAAGTATTGTAATCGGGTCAAATTTTTGATAAAAAAGTGGTTTTTAGCAAATGGTCTTGTGTGTGTGTGTGTGTGTGTGTGTATGTGTGTGTGTGTGTGGTATGAGTGTGTATGTACGTGGACAGCATAGCTCAAAAATAAAAGACCGTAGAAAGTTTAAACTTGATATTCCGTTTAGTTTTCACGATGGGATCCGATAGTGGGTCATCTATCAAAATTCCTCAACCGGAAGTACCACTTTACTAGTTGGTTTTGTTTCGTTTTTGCGATTTTCTCAAACATGGCTATAACGATTTTCTTCAAACTTACTATTCAACTACACATACTAACAGCTACAACTTTTATTTAAAACATTTCTCCGGAAAAATTCATTTAAATGGCACTTCTGGGGGAGGTGTGGGGTTAGGTTTCCATCTAAAGTGCTATATCAGTATATTAAACAATTCTATCATCTAAATAATGTTAATCAGAATTGAAGATGTTGTTGAAATTCCGAGGTTTCAAAAAAAATCGGATAACCGGAAGTACGTTTACATTACAACTTTATTAAATGATTTTTTTTTTCACTTTTTCGCGATTTTCTTGAAACATACAATGATCTACAACTTTTATTTTAAACATTTTTCTGGGAAAATTCATTTAAGGACACTTTTGGGGGAGGGCTGGGGTTATGTTTTTCTCTAAAGTGCTATCGCAGTTGATTATACAATTCCATCATGCAGAGAGAGAAACACTTTAATGCAAATATTTGCAATACAAAGGGTGCTGCCCAAATAGATCGGGTTGCTAGACACACAGCGTACCAATCAGTCAATCAAGATATATAGATAAAGTGGAAAAAAAAGAAGTCAAAACCAATACTACACTATTGAGAGATCCTCAATTCGTCAGGCAAAAAAAAAGAAAATCGTTCCTAACACTAATACAATATGTCAACAAAATAAAATAAAATAAAATAAACCAAACCAGCAACAGAAACATCCAAATCAGAATAATAACATATCATAATCATACAATACCAACAAATAAGCGGGCAGAACAATCAAACTCATGTCCCGTAGATGTGGTGGTGGATAATGCCAATCGAGTCCACAATGATAGACTCCGCCAAGGCCTCCAACTCCCTCAGATCAATCCCTAGCTCCTGAAGGAAGCTGAAAGTCAGCTTAGGGATGACACCTCGGGCACCGAACCAGAGACCCCGAACCCGAAACTCTCGGTCACCGAAGTCATGGAACCTCTCTTTCAAGAAGGGGACACAACTCTCATATATACCTTTTTTTTCCAAGTCCACCTTCTCCGCCTGGTCCGGGTCATTGCTCTCGAATCTCACGGTCGGGTCGAGGACTAGAGCCGATCTGTCGCGGTCATGAAGGGCGACTATATCGGCATACCTCGTCGATCCCGCTGAGTCGATGCAATAAACTTCCTCAAAGCATGTATATCCTTTTTCCTTCAGGAGCCGAATTAGCTCGTGCTTGACCTTATGGCGGCGTCGAGTGATAAGGAGGGAGTTAAATGGGCATTTTCCCAGCACATGAGCTGGAGTTTCCGTCTCCCTGCCACACTTGCGGCAGAGGGTCCCAACTTCTCCCACCATTTGTCCACCGGCACCAGGAACACCACGAAGTGGTGCGTAGTTAGAATTCAATTTTATGGCGTTTATCCACTCCGAACCTGTCAATATTCGTTTATCGAAGAGGAATTTATTCAGTTTAGGCGCATCCCTAAAATGTTGAGCCCCGATACCCTGCCACTTGCACCGAGTCCATTCCTCGAACGCATTCTCCCACAATGTCTGCCTCAATTTTTGACGCTCGTGTGGTACTCCTGACTCGTCCAACCTCTCAGCGCATTGACTCACCTCCGCCTCAAAGTCAAACACTGACTGGAATTGTACATCCTGGACCGAGGACAACCGCTGAGCGATGGACCAATGTTGGAGTGGTGCCTCCCATTGACATCTAACTAAACCCAAACCTCTAAATCTTCGAGGAGCATACAACATAGCTGTCGACGTGTTAGCTGGTAGTCCAAGAATAGCTTTGACACTCCTTCTAATCATAATATCGATGCCTTCAAGTAGGGCAGGTCGAAGTTTCGTGAGAGGAGCTGTTTGGAGTGGATAGGTCAGGGATGGAAAGATATATTGGTTCATTATATTTAGTTTCTGGTCCGGTCTCAATAGACTCGAAGTGACCAACTTGCCGAGGTTATCATTAATTTTAGTCACCGAGCTTTCATTAGAGCTCTAATTAAAATTAATTAGAAATTAATAAATTGCTAAAATTCTGAGTTTTAAGGAAATTAGTAAACAGGAAGTGCCCTTTTACTGAATAGTTTTTTTTTCAGTATTCGACGAATTTCATTAAGTTTGGAACCACAACTATCAAATTTGTCAATTATAATTTTGAGAACTGGAGTAAGAGAAAGTTTTGTGAATGTTTCACACCAGATTTTTTTCCCCCATAAAGATTGTTAGGGGATATTACGGAGTATATGTGACGTCAGATTTTATTAGTTATTTGGTTAAATGCAACTACACACTTATTGATTAGAAAACTCTAATCATATTCTATCTGCACATTTGTAGAGAATCAATTTTTATCCCTATCAAACGTTATATTTTTGTTAGGACAAGTTTATGTGCCAATTCCAAATTTGAACAAAATTATTCAATTGTACAATATTGTTATTAACTGAAGGAAGAGAAAATGGTGTATGGATTATGCTTCACTTCAGATTTTTTTCTATATAAATTTTCCATCAATGATTGAAAAGTCAGATTGCGCAGGGCATATTTACAGATCAATGTTTATTTATACAAAGCCTTAAAAAGGAAGCTGATTTATTTTTCAGAAATGTATTGATTATAAAAGTTGTTTTTATGAAAATTTGTTACTATATGCGTGTGTTTGTAATAAAATATAGATTTATTTAGTGTTTAGAATTATTTTATGAAGAAAATACAAAGAAGGAATTATAGTGTGGAAGAGAGAATAAGAAAATGGAAGGAAGGAATTATATGGAGGAAAAGCATTTCCTCTAGATGCTGTTACCATTTTTTTTTTTTTTTTTGATAAAGTAATCGCATATTTCAAGCGATGGGGTGGTGCGGCGCGCGCAGTTTCATAACTTTTTTCAATTACTCCGAACTCTCTCGCTCTCTGTCCTGCTTCTTCTGGTGTTTCCCACCCGTCCACTACATTCCTTCATTCTATTCTTGACAGAATGAAAAAAAAAGGAAGAAGATGAGAGAGAAAGAGAGAGAGACGAAGGTGGAAGGTAATCCCTATAATTATATCAAAGCCTTCTGCAGTAATAAGCCGTCGAGCTGGAAAAGGCTCCAGTCTTTGTAGAAAATACGATGAGAGTCTTTATCGTGGAAAAAAAAAAAAAATAAATAAAATAACAGTTATTATGAATTAAATAATAATAAATTATAATGCAATATTATGTTTATATTATTAATTTTAAATTTTATAGTGTGTGATTAGTTCATGCGTTTAATTCCATTCCTCTATTTTAGTGAAGAAGAAGAAGAGGAACCACAATCCTGATACTTGTTCTCACACAAATATTACTTTCACGTTTTACTTAATAAGGAGAGTAGTATAAGTAAAGTGTAGAGATTGCGACAGCGAATAAACTTCTTGATGATTCGTTAAAAGACTTCTTCTGTACTTTTTTTAATAGCCAACCCCTACAAAATCTAATCTAATCTAAACTGGTAGCCAGACGAATGCTGGAGTCGAGTAACTTGGCGTTGAGTAAATAAGGTCATTGGCGCTGTTGAATAAGTGATTAGAAAGTATAAGAATGCCAGTACACCACACAGAAGAAATGCCGTGATACTTCTCAGTGTACACATGGCCATTTTCCTTTGTAACGCAGGTCATTCGGAGCTCGGATACAAAGGGAAATGATTAACATGGCTCGGTTACACATGGCTAATGATTATTCTGAAATTTGTGACAGAAGTCTTCTGTGGCATGGGTATGTTCAGAAACCCATTTATTTCTTTTGTTTGGACTTGTTTTATTTTACTGAATCACTTTTTATAACTCAATGCCAGTTCAATTGCAAGAGAAAAAGATCTCTACATAACCCGTTTTTACTCATCCACAAGTAAATTGCTCTCCAAGAAAGAATATTTTACGCAACAGTTTGAGAATAAGTCTAATATAGCACTGGATGAGATAGAAATTCTAAATCTTAAACTAGTATTTCTAGATGGCTGTATAACTTTTGAGAAGGTTCTTTCCATTCTGCGATAAAGCAGAACTTGTCAGTACATAATACTTAAATGGTAAAACGCATTTGAGCGAACAAAATTGAATTCTGAAATTGAGGTAAAATCATTGCAAACCAATTCAAACTAGACTACTCACTCACAATTCCACCAGAGGATTGCGTCACGTTTTTTAAAAATTTGTCCGTGCAGGATGAATAATGTATGTGGGCTTGTTAAATAATTTCAATTTTTTTTTTTTTTTTTTTTAACAAAGTTTCAACTTCCTGAATAAACCACAGTCACTTTGGCCTTCAGACTTCTATGAGGTCTTGTCGAGCTAGATCCAATAGCAATGTTTGGATGGACCCATTTCATTATACACTGATAACAAAACATATTGGCTTTTCACATCACTTTCGACTTAACCGACAGTATTTCCTCTACAGAATTATCAAAGGCCTTGAGACATGAATCTTCCGTTCAATTAGAAAGTAACTGGACGATTATACGTCATTATGCTTTGGCAACATAAAAATTACATTTTGGGAGATTTTCCATCCATATAATATATTACTATCTGTTTCATTTCAATGAAATTTTAGAACAGAACTAGTCCATTATAACAGGTGTTAATGCGAACGCCTTTAGCGTTTGAAATTTCTCTTGATTGATATTCTCTAATTAGTTATAGCTGAGTTCGAATAAGACCAATTACAAGATACAATGCAAGATCAAGTATAAGAAATAAGGTTACAATATATATGATTGATAATCAGTCATTGTCAGTTTCTATTTGTTTCCATGTTTGCAAAGCTTGCTGAAAGGTCACACTTCAATGGATTCTTCGGTTAATTATTTTTCAAAAGTAAACTAAAAAATTTTTGGTAAAAGACCTGAAGAAATTACTAATGAGATTAAGAAAAAAATTGGGAAATGTTGCTGATTGAAAAGGACTTCAAGGAATAGCAAAGATGAATTACAATTTGAAGCAAGTGCGTATATTCATTTCTTATCCTTTAATGCATATTTGTTTAGAAGGAGGACAATAGCTGAGGTAAGAGAAAGGATGGGTTCTAGAAATGGCAAGACGGTAGTTTAATTATATAGGTCTGAGAGTATGAATTCCCGTCACGCGTGGTGCCTTTCACTTTAAAATAGGCTGTAGGGTTGGTTTGGTAGAATTGGGAGTACCTAGTACGGGGTGATGGGTGTACTATCTAGGGGCCAGGTGACGTGCTAAGTAAATGGGCGGGCCTAAAACAGTAACTGTTGTTTAAGATGGTTAAGGCTAAGGGTATTGTGTAGAGAGCCACCAGCCAAGGGTGCTTCACGCATTAATGTGCTAGCTTAAGTGTTCCAACAGCTCTGCCAACCTTGCTTGGTTGGTATAGTAGTATAGCCCACAGGAGAATGGGGCAGAAAGAGGGGTAACACTCACGTGACAGACTCTTCTCTTGCTCATTGCTTGGCACTTCTCCATCAAGGCTAAACAACATTGGGGGTCTTTCGGCCTTAGTTTGGCCGTGTCAGTTAATTGCTGCAGATATTACTGCCCACAGCAGTATAACAACAACAACAACAACACTCTATCTAAAGCTTGGGTTCTCAACAAAATACACACACACACACACACACACACACACACACACAAACATCGCAAATTCATCACAACTAACATTTATTTCCTTCCCTAATAAATGGAGGGAGGGAAATCACTATATCGTTCATGAACATTAGTGACAATAAAACTTATATAGAGAAGATAATACTATCATAAAAATTATACGAAAACTTTTTATGTTCCATTAAAAGAGCCTTTTAGTAATCAAAGAGACAAGGGCGACCAATGGTCGCTTAAATTGAGGCGATTAAAAAATATGTTAATCTCTTTTTGTTGAAATGAAACACCTTGAAATGCTTAATTGCATTGTAAAATGAAAGGACGCTTTTGGCATATATTTATTTAAATCCAGTAATTCTACTAATAATAATAGTTACAAAAAACCTATTTCCACTTTAAAATGTTAATTTCTTCAAAAGAAAATAGTTTACAAATATTTCAATTTTAGTAAAATATATTTTTGTTTTATTCACCATATTTGGAATTTTTGTTTTTTTTTACTTTTCGGAGGCTAGATGAGAAAACTAATAAAAAAAAGAAACAGACGTCTTAGAAATTAACGTGAGGAAGAGCGAAATAAGAATACAAATTCTATAGAGAGCTTACGGTTTTTAGTTAAGTGTTGCAACTGCATTAGGCAGAAGGAAAACACGACATTAACCAAAGGTCATGCATGCATGTACAGTTATTCAGCGACAATGTAATCAACAACATTTATTCATGCTAAGCTAAAAAAGTAATACAAACAATAGTTTTCTAGATTCTATTTGGTGAAACATGGTTCAAACAGTGTAATTTTAATTTCCTTAGCTTAAAAAAAAAAAATGGTTGGACAGTGTGGAATTATTTCATTGATGTTTAACTAGTTTCAGCTAAACGTAGAGAAATTTACTTCAATTTATAAGCGTAAGCTAATAATTAATTAATAAAGGGACATATATGTGAAGAGATTTTAATTAAGTTATACCTTCTAAATCTTAAGAGACATTTTGAGAATAATCTAGTAGGAAATGGTAAACAAAAAAAAAATCCAGAATTATATTTGAGAACAGATTTATCATGAAATTTTAATTTTATTATGTTATGAAGAAATTTGGTGAGGACTATCAAGAAAAAAACATTCAATTATGAATTATAAATAATGACAGAGTTTCCTGTCTTTATCAAGGCTTTAATCTAAAAAAACAATTCAATGAGGAACCACAATGCATTAATAATACTATAAAATACAGAATAATAATAACAACAAAAACAACGACAAACAAAACAAAACAAAAATTAAAAAAAAATAATATTAAACTTACATTATAGAAAGTCGTGAAGATGTGGAGAAAGAATTTTTATATATACAATACTTAAAAAATAGAATGAACCAACATTGAATACGACTGCCGAAATAAAAATGACAAAGACAACATTGCTGCATTGACGAAACACTTTAAGGAAAAGAAATCATATATATGATTTTTTTAAAACAAAAATACTAGCAAAAGAAACTAACAGGAAAAAAAGAAATATATTAGAAATGACATATATCAAAAGAAATAAAATTTTCTGTTAATTTTCGTAATGATACTATGAATATGTCCGCATTGTATAACGGTTTTTCCAAAACATAACCTTCTGGGATTCCCTATCAACCTACCCCACCCTTAAAAATTTCCTTAAATCCCTTCACTTGCCTATTCAACCCACTTTCATTTCTGTAGATGATTTAAGACAAGACACTAGTAATTTTTAATTTTCCTGTTTATGTTTCTACGATGTAACAAATGTGTATGTTTAAAAGAATTCTTTCTCCACATCTTCACGACTATCTAATTTATGTACGTTCAATATTATTGTTTTAACATTTTTTTTTTATTTTTGTTTTTTATTATTCTACATTTTACAGTATTATTAATGCATTGTGGTTCCTCATTGTATTGTTTTTTTAGATTAAAGCTTTGGTAAAGGCAGGAAACTCTGTCGAAACGTTGGCATAATTGAATGTTTTTTACTTGACCCGATCCTCATCCAAATTTCTTCATAACATAATTCATCAACGGTCAACAGCTTCTTTTATATTCTAATTTTAGTAATTTTAATGGATGAAGATATTTAAATATTCCGTCTAAAAGCCCCCAGGAGCATTAGATATAAGAGGGTCACTCTTAGTTGGTAACGAATAATTTGAAAAAAAAAATTGTTTTGACCCGTATTAATTATACAATCGGGAGCAATGAAACCCTTGAAACTTTAACTAAGGCAAGATTAGACTAGTAACGCAATGCTTAAGAGTTGTGCTGGTTAGGCTAACTTTTGTAACAATGTGTGAAAATAAGAAATTATTGAAGAAATAAAGTAATAATGCTGACCTTTGCTAGCTCCGTCCGGTCCTCGAAGTATAGTACACTCCTCTATTGTACCAAATGGGGCGAAAAGTTGACGTACATCTTCCTCAGTTTGTTGTTTACTCAGCATCCCCGCAAACAGCTTCCTATCTGTTTATCGCCAAAGGAAACAAAACAAACAAAAAAAAAAGAATTAAGAAAGAGAAAAAATTGGTCTAAATTTGGACATAAGTGCATATATATGTATGTATTAAATTAAATAAACATAAAAAAAAATAAAAAAATGAAAAACATGAAATGTTACACTTAAAATAGAAAAGAAAACTGTAATTAATTTTTTTTTCTTTTTTTTTTATGGTAGTAATAGTAATAATTTTTATTATTTCATTATTCAATTAATTTATGAAATGGTATTTGATAAAATAATTTTGTACTTAAATATAACTTTAAACAGTAAGGGAACCGCGACATATTCTCAGACAGGACCCGCGCAATAAAATACGCCAAATATTTTGACACAACTTTATGAACTGTTGCACTGAAGCCTTAGTTCTTCTTATGCTTTAGTTTATATATTTTCGGACTTTTTTTTTGTTTGTTGAAGATGATATTAACTTTTATCTTGCGTCCTTTAACTTAGCATTGTGCCTGCAGATGCTTTACTTTCTTTTCTTTATCAAATATATTTTTAAGTTTCAATTAAAAATCATAATAAAAAAGACTATTTCAAGCTTTGGTAAGAAGGCTAACGAAGAATTACCGTTTTAAAGACTATGGTAATGTATTCTTCTGCTCCTATGGTTTTATCGTTTTTGTATAAAGCTTCTGCTATAATCTCCCAGAAAAAACGCTTACTTTGTGGAAGATCACAACTCTATTGTTCATAACTATATAGTACATTTATTTTAATATCTTATTCTTGTCTGTTACCTTTTTTAGCTCAGTCATGAGATCTATAGAAATGTGAAAAAAATTTACTAAATGCATTGCTCTGTTTTAAATCAAATGTCTCATTATTTTTCAATTCATGCCCCCATTCTTGAACATATTGCAAAACTTTCTTTCCTTTTTCGTCTCAAACTTCTTCCATCCTGGCTCTCTATCATCCTGGCAATCTATCTGACACCATGCTTTTATAATGAGTTTGAGAAGGAGAGAAACTGATTAGATAGATAAATAAACTGGAAATGAAGCTGAACATTGAATAAAAGTAAGATACTACAAACTGCCTGGACTTTACACTAAAATATATAAAATGGTAGTGAGAGATAAAAAGAAAGATTGTTGACACGTTGTGACCGCTATATGAACTCTGCTGGAAGACTCTGGAAGACTTACCCGTAGCTGTATTTAAACAGTTTCTCCCACTCTAGTCTGGCCTAAGCTAGAGAGTGAATTCTGTCAAATTTTATGAATCTCTGTCTCTCTCTCTCTGCTATGGATCCCTCTTTTCGGATCCTATTGCACTTCTATTGAGTTGACATTCATGCCTCAGTATTTGGACATTTTATTTTGAATTTGTCATTTTGTCCACACTACTTTTCCTTGTAGCTATTCAAGCTTGCTTTGTGCCTAACTACCAAATATGCGACGCGTACAGTGAAGCACGTATCTCATTATTCGCTCTAGAATTTTTTTCTTAATCCACTTCCTATCTGGCTTTGAGTTGGCTGACATCTTCTTGTCGAGCGTTCGTGATTTTTTTTTGGAGTATTTTATTCAAGCATCTTTAAATATTTTATTGCTTCACTTCCATATTACTGAACTCATTGCATACTCTGTATCCAAGTATGTTCCCCAAGATTTTGGAAGAAATTTCTTCCAATCTGTCGCCCATGAAGATCTCGGCCTCGATCGTTTTCCTTTGGTTTTCCAAGTTTACTAACTTTCTTATTTTAATTTAGTTAGTCTTAGAAGATAACATAATTTGCTCTTGAAATTCCTTCAATTCCTTTCAAAGACGATATGATGTCCGATAAAGAAGATAAAATTGCAGCCTAGTATTATGAAAAAAAAAAAAAAAAAATCCTGATTCTATGTCACGGATGGAGGCTACATTATTCAATTAGTTTCAACTGTGAACTCTCTTTCGACATTATTTTTAAGGGAATTAATTTTTTTTTTTTCTTTTTGGATGATTTTTGAGAATCAATTTCAATTTTCAGTACTAATATTTATTGTTAATTTTTAAGAATTATAATTAGAAATTGATATCTTATCAAAAATAAATTAAAGTGAAAAAAAAATACAGCTCAGCCCAAAAAATTTATTACAATGCTAAGCAATGAAATTAATTCTTAAAAAACTTGTAAACAGGTTTTAATAAAAATTATTACTATTATAAAATTAAAATAAAAAAATGATTGGAATATAAATTATTATATAAAATGTAACAACATCAAAAATTAAAAAAAAAAAAATCTTAATACAAATATATAAAAGGAGTTAAGAAAAAAAAATAAAAAAAAAAATACAAAACATAAAATTTATCACCTTGATTAATAAATTAATAATTTTTCTATATTCCAAAAAAAATATATAATATGAAATATATATTATATATATATATATATGCAGTCCACAAATTACATAATTTATATATATATATAGATATATATGTGCACATAAAAACGAACGATTACATAACAAAACAGCCATTCCGTCCAATGTAGAATTTAACTTATTTAATAAATTTTTGTGTTTTTTTTTTAAATTATAGTAAAGTTGTCTAAATGTCTAGAAATGAAATGGATAGCAAGAGATTGTTATCAAAATATAATATGTGTGATAAGGGGGATGTTATAGGATATATATATAAGGGGTTTATTCAATTTTTAGTGAGGATAATGAGCGGTAAGAGGGAAAAAGGGTGAATTTATGACATTATATGATAATATGTGAACGGGTGGGGATCAATGTAAGGGTGAAATAAATTACTTTTTCACTTGTCCAACTTACCCCCAGTTTAATAATAATTTATATTTACTATTTTCATTTATTTTAATATTATCATATTGTTTTTTTTTTTATCAGATCAACAGATGACGTTTCCCTTCCCCATTAATTATCTAATCTAATTAATTATTGAATTTCAATTATTTATTATGAAATAAAATACCGTATATTTATTAAAATGAATTTTTTATTATTTTACAATAACTTAAGTTGTAATAATTAAATAACTCGATAAAAAATAGTCTTTTATGACTTTTAACGATAAAAAAACAAAAAAATAATCAATATTTCACATGAAAACAAAAGATAAGAAATAAATATAAGTTACGTTTAGTTGTATGTACATACAGACAAAAAAAATACATATTAGCTTAGTTATGAATTCTGTAAAAATTCAAATCCAGTTTGATGAAACACAAAAAAGTAACCATTAATAGTGGATATGAGAAGGTGAGAGAAAAAGGGTTTGAGAGATAAATAAACTGGAAATAATGTTGAACACAGTTTAATGAGAAAAGTAACACAACTTGTCTGGACTTTATTTACATGAATATAGAAAATGGTAGCGAGAGATTTAGTATGAGTAAAGAGAAGGGTTGCTGACGCGTTGTAACTGCTGCATAAACTGTACTAAAAACTGTCCCCTGTAGGGCTAGCGCTGTTGTATATAAACAGAGGTTCCCACTCTAGTTTGGCCTAAGTAGCGAGTGAGATTCTCAATTTTTGTATGTGTGTCTCTCGCTCTCTCTCTCTCTCTGCTTTAGATCTCTCTCTTCAGATCTTATTACACCAGTTAAAAGAAAATTTATTCCAAGTTGTTTCAAGAAATATGAAAAACCTATAGTCAGGTTATAAAATAATGGCGGAAAGTAGTTCAAAAAAAAAAAAAGTCTTTAGAAAGTGCACTTTAGAAAGTTAATGCCCTATCGAAGTTATAGGAAGTTAATGCGGTGAGCGTAGCCAGTAAAATATATTACTTGACCGGAAATACTAGTCAAATATTTCGCATACTTTATTTAGCGCGTTTATTATCTACGTATTATTTGTCAAATAAGATGAGACATTAAATTATATGTTAAGACAATTTTGGTGGATTCTAACTGTCTTTGAGTGAATTACAACTAATAATTGTAAAATTTAAATCTTCGTCTTTTATGTTAGGATAACTAAATCTGAAATGACCTTTTTTAGTAAGTCAAATGGGACATCGTATTTTATAGTTGGAAATGTGCAGCATAAGTATAATGTAATGAGGATGAAAATATTGCTAAATATAAAAAAAAATTGATTAAATATAAATGAAATAAAAATGGAATAGGTCTAGCACGTTAAAAACATGGAATTCATATCTGAACATCCTTTGTTTGCCTCGATCAGGAAATTAAAGAAAGAGAAAAGTATAAGTTCCATTTGTCTGAAAAGGAATTCCATTTCGTAAAAAGGGATGTCCAAAAAAAAAAAAAAAACAAGAAATGTGTAGGAACTCATGCCTGTAACCCCAGGATTTGCAAACTGCCGGGAATTATGATGAGAGTTTGAGAAAAAGATAGAATGAAACAACCAAGAATCAGAGAAAAATGCCATAACGCTAACCTGGAATGTAATCTATGTTGCAGTGGATTTAATAGAGATAATCTGCATTAGTCAAACATTTGGCTAATTTTGACGGAAATTATGTTAATGAGGGCCATGAGTTATCTCGAATCATGTTTACCAGAACAAAGCAAAAGAAAGATAAGGAAAAATGGTTCCATAGATTCCAGAAGACATTTAAGAGGAGAGTTTTGAACTAGTAAAACAGCCTAATTTTAGAAACGGTTAGGGAGGCTATAGAAATATGTAAAATGCTCTGAATAGCAGTTCCAATTATTCTTGAAATCAAATCTATTTTTTTATTTGAATCAATAAACCAATGATGAAATTGATAGAACATTTAGATCAGATATGCTTTTCAAGCGATGAGTTTTTTCCCACAAGAATAGAAGATGATAATAATCAATGAGGAATTAGTCGAAAGATATTGAGATTTTTCAACTGAATGAGGAATGATTTTAAGTGGCTTAGTTTCAGATATGTTGGCCAGAGAAAGCCTCTAGCCAACCTGGAAATCTCTAGTGTTAAAAATAAAGATAATATTAGCTATTCCATGACAAAGAAACAAGGATGAACTCACTGCTTGAATGAAAATGTTACGAACAATTTTGACTCCAAAATGGATGGATGATCAGGAACACCAGAAAAAAATTCAAAAACTGATACTAAAGCAGAACATCATCTGCCAAGTTTGGATGAAGTCGAAACCGAAAAGGAAAATGAATTTTTGATTAGAGTGTTGAAAAAGGGATGTACAAAGTAAGTTTGAGGTTAAAGAGGTAGCAAAAGTGATACCTCCACACAACTGGTGATAATCATCAAGAAGTTGTTTAAAAGTGCCAAGACTCCATAAGGAGTTATCATTAATTATGTATAATACTTAGGTCACATGATAGATGGTTTGTTATAAACCAACGTTTTGCCCATATTGCACTAGGCTTACAAAAGGCAATAGAATGATGTTGCCTTGATTACTAGATCGACAACATCAACTCAACAAAATCCTGAAGAAGCCTATTGCAATATGGAAACTTTATTTTATCATGAAACACTGATGCGTTCTCGACCCGAAAACCAAGTGTTCTGCATGACAATAACCGCGGAAGCCTGAACGATAATATACGAATATAATTTGCGTTCGTATATAGTAGAATATAGTTCCGAAATTACTGTAAAATTAAAAAAAAGAAAAATACAGTCCAATTTAAAATGTTTTTCAAATAAATGAAACGAATTAAAAAAAAAAAACAGTAATTCATGATTAATTAAATTTTAATGAATTTATGCATTTAATTTATAAAATCATGAGAAAATTAAATTCTTATTGAACTGAAAAGGACAACAAACAAAAAAAATTGCAATTTTCTTTACTTTATTTTTCCCCACCCTATTCTAATGAAAACTGTACCTATTACTATATTAATATAAAATGAAATACTTCCTTTAACAAGGGAAAAAAACTGGGGCTTTAAGAAAAGGCTATTATTAAAGTAGATGCAACAGGTAGAACGCTACAAATTAGGACTACAAGTGGAGAATGAAAAAAAAAAGAAAAAGAAAAGTATGAAAAAGGAAAAAAAAAAGGTATATATAAAAGAACGTAGAACCAAGAAACTAAAAAAAAAGTAAGGTGTGTAGAGAGACATCCGCACGCGAGTCAAATATAAATTGATAACATTTTTTACCTTGGTTATATTTCTCAGTTATGAAACAAGACCAGCCGTCATGGGCGTTCCTCACCGCCTTCACTATTTTCCTTAATATAAGGAAATATGTAACTTACACGCAATACTAATTTAATAAAGGTATTTTTTTATTTTTTTATTTATTTTTCATACAGCGGCGTGACAACTACGTTTACAAATATTTACCCATATATCTAAGAATGTTTTTCACTTTTAGTTATGTTAACAATTCCACTTATCGAATTTTTTCCTTTCTTATGTTTAAAATGTATATACTTAATTGGAATTATAATTACATTTTCTTATGGATGATGTTTTCAAGGAATGGAGACAATGATGAACTGGAAGCTAGTCGAATCAAGAACGAAAGACAAATTATTGTCTGGGGTGCTACAGTAAAAGTTCTCCAAACTTTTCATTTTGAGAATAATAATTTCTAATATTGGCACATGTTTTGTGAACTTCTATTGCACTATGCTCATATTTGTTTGGGTAAGTTGGCTATTTCTTTTCTACTTCACGCATGATTCTCACGCAATGGAAATTAAAGCAATGATGCATTCTTTTATAATTTTTGAAATATTAACAATCTTTTTTTTTTATTTGTAGCCTTTTTAATCTTTTGACGGTAAGCTGGAAACTTCAACTAATTCATTGTTTATTTTAGGAGCTGTGAGTGTCAGCTCTCCAGTCGATTTATGTGAAATATAACCGGGGAAAAGGACTGGGCTTATGTTTATGTCATGGGCCATCTATCATTGAAAGTATAGAGAGTGGAGAAGGCTGCCATAGGGCATGCTCTTACTTCGAAGGACAAATATCGGTCATTCTTGTGCAAGACGGCTATCAGATCTTCGTCCTCAGCGAACCATATTCCTCATAGACTAGGAGTCTGCTACCTTGGCAATTTGCAGTAATCACCGATAGCTTTCTCACTTTCATATGTTGAAGATAACGGCTTTGACCTCACTTTCCAGTGGATACCAATACAAATGGGGATTCCGTCAGACCCACTGCCTAAAGAAGTACAATTCCGCAGTAGATCTACCATAGAGAGTATGTTATCAGCTATCACTTAAGGTGCTCCTACAGTGCTCCAGTTTAAGGAAAGATATGGGTAAAGCAATGTGATGTTCTCATTCCCAGGAATCTGCCAAGTTAGTTGGAGTGGCTGCCTTTCGCCTGTTGACCGGCTATCACAGCCAACAAATTCAACTGCGCTGTATTGGTATCGCCAGCTCAGACGTGTGCCCCCTCTCTGTGCCAGGGCGTTAAAATGGGCGCTGGCTACACATGTAACACGCTCACTGCTATTAAGTCTAATGAACACTACGACAAAATAAAGCAGCAATCTATCCTTTAGTGAGACGCGCGGCGTTGAATGTCTAAGAATGGGTATTGTATATAACAAAAAAAATCATTCAGTATTATCTTTTTTACACCAAACTGTATCAACTTCTTTTACAAGATAACATCTTCGGTTTCCAAGGAAGTTATTTACACGGCAAATATTTTTTAAAAAATTTGGCGCAAAATTTCTTTAAACCAAATTTGGAGAGTTTTTGGAAAATTGGGTATATTATTAAAAAACTTTAAATGTGGTAGTAAAATATTTCACCTAAACTTAACATGAAACAGACTTTGACAACTGAGCAAAACCGAAACCTATCAGTTAAAGAAGAGAAGATTAATAATGAAAGCGTAAAATCTCATATTAAAATCCCATCATATTGTTGCTCAAATATATCGATAGATTGAATAATGAATCAAACTTGTTTTTATAGCTATATTAAATAGAATTATAAATAAATAATCAAACTAAATCCACTCTAAAATTTGACTATTGCTAGAAACGTCTACTGCTCTCTGTCTGTTGTTGATAGTAATATCTACAACGAAAGTATACTTGCTTTTTGAGGGCGTCAATACATTGAAAAGGCATCATCAGAATTACCAATACTTCTATGCATAAAGTTTCGGCAGTTAGTCGTTTTCAGCCGATTCACAAACCTCAGTTTGGAAATGTTGAATGAAAAAAAAATGATGGTCGTCACGTTAAAGGAGATTAGGAAAAAGAGTTAAGGAATGTGAGGATGCTTAGAAGGATTCGTAAAATTAATGAAGGAGAATTTTATATTTCTTTGTGTATTCAAAAGAACAATGATGATGATGATGTTGATGATGTTGTAGTCCAGTCCACAATCAAAACAATGTATTAAAATTAAATTACAACAATGATATACATATACATTGATAAATAAAGTAGTTTTTAATGAAAATTTATAATATAAATAAAAAAAAAATAAAATAAAATATTAGTACATCTATTAAAAAACACTGTAATAACCACGGAAAAACACAATTTTCTATTTAAAAAAATAAAAATAAAAACAAGAAATGAAAAAAATATTGAATACTTACTGTTCGTAAAATTCTTTATTTTAATTTTTCAAAAAAAAAAATTAAAAACACATCCATCTAAAGCTCACTTTTAGAGAGTGTTTTTTTAAAAAAAAAATTTTTTGGTTTTATATTTCCAAAATTTTCACTTTGTTTAAAAAAAAAAAAATATATATTCAAATTATTGATTACACAAAATGCACACTAAAGCTATTTTATTTTTTTTTTAATAACAGTAACAATATAATAAAATAAGAATAATATTAAATCAAAAAAGAAAAATATAATAAATGTAAAGTAAAAGAAAAAAAGAAAAAAAAAAAAAAAAAAAATAAAAATATAAAAAAAAATAATAAAAAAATAAAAATTAAAAATAGAAATGAAATTTATAAATAAATAACGTGCAGTGGTGGGGGGAAGGGGAGGGGCAAAATTATATTATATTTCTTTTTTATTTAAATATTACCACGAGATCAATTTTAATAAACTATAATTTTAAAAAAAAAAAACTTTATAAAATTTATTTATTTATTTTTTTTTTTAAATAATTTTTACTAAATAATAAATAAAATAAATTTAGACAGACAAAGAAAATAATACAGTTACACATAAACATGCTGGATTATTTTTTTCTTTAAATCAGAAATACATATTTGTAATTTTCTTTTTTTTTTTTTTTTTATAATTTATATAAAACACGTAATGTAAAAAAAAGGAAAAAGAAAAAATATCGCCCTATATTTAAACATCAATAAAAAAAAAAAAAAAAATCAAGTTTATATAAATAATTATTAAAAATAATAAAAAAAATATAGATATATATATTTGTCTAAAATATACAACACTCAGAAAAGAAATTTTGAAAACTATGTCTAAGTAATGTACAACAAACAGTTTTTTTAAAAAAAAAATTAATCTGGAAAATAAACTAAAAATAAAAAATAAAACGAAAGGATTAAATAAATAAATATAAAATTAAAAAAAAAAATAAATAAATAAATAAATTGTGCTAGGTACGGGCTTAATGAATAATGTTATTAAAAAGCTGGTTACAACATTTAGACTGAGTAAACAACACCTATTTAAACGACAATTATAACAATAAACATTTGTAAGTAAAAATTATATTAATTGAAAGTAAAAAAAAAATAATTAATTAAATAAATTAATAACAAAAAAAAAAATAGGAAAGTAAAAATATAAATAGGAGGGAACATTTTGAAAGGAAATTTGGTGCATATGCCATGTTTAGCTTTATTATATTAAAAAAAATTATTTATAAAATTAATTTTTATAATTAATTGATTATATTCTGCGTTATTAGGGGCTGCGTTGGAACCTACACACGGTGGCTCTGAATTCATGTCCAGTTAGTGTCACGTTTAAATTTTCTGTTCCTAGAAGCTTCTATAGCTCGTCCGTTGTTGGCGATGTCTTTAACCAAGGAACACTGCTTGGTGGCCGGCAATGCATTGAGAAGGCATCAGTCACCAATGACTTAGTCAGTGACCGCCTTTTAAAAAAAAAATGCTTAGTTTTCATGACTATTTTTTCTAGGCGGAAATCTAATACCGACTTTGTGTAAGGACGGAGATGGATAGCGTTTTTACAATAGTGAGTTGAGGATTGACCAACAATGCAATATCCATTATGGTAGGTAGAGACTTCTGCTTGCATCCCGGGTTTAACTTGAGCAAGATCATCACATGGGAATTAAATATTAATCACATAATTTAACATGAAATCAAATCTGTGTTCATTAGACGACCAATCAAAATATGCTACTATCGGCGCCACCCATACGATAGTACTTACTTAATCTATCGTAATGTGAGAAATTAAGTAGACTGTGTTATTTGATGAGACGACTGACTGACGTACTGAGCATTGAAGGACTGAAGACGGCCTACTATGAGCTGTTCCATTCAGTCATGACTTATGGCATAATGTTGTGGGGAAGCGCGCCACTAGCGGTGAATGTGTTTAAGTATCAGAAGAAGGTAGTAAGAATAATATGCAAGGTTAGAAAGAATAAAAGTTGTCGCGAATTATTTCCTCGATTAGGCTTACTGATACTACCCTGCTGCTATATCCTTAAATGTGCCGTATTTGTACTAGAACATCCAAATAAGTTCCGGCGTAGAGGGGAACTACATAACATTACGACAAGGCAAAACAACTTATTGGAGGTGCGTGCACATCGGACTTCAAAAGTTGGAAAAAGCCCACTATATATGGCCGCTAAAATCTATAATTGTTTGCCCGAGTCTTTGCTTCAGGTGAGCCTATCAAAAAATAAATTTAAAAAGGAACTTTAAAAATATTTACTAAATAAAAATTATTACTCCACAAACGAGTACCACTGTAAATGATTGAAACTTTTCTTTTTTTTGACACTGTTCTGTACCTTTGGTGCTGTACGAATAAAGTATCTATCTAAATCCTATACGAAGAATCTTGCCCAAAACAATGGATTATAATAAGAATTAATGCAATTTTGCAATAGTTGTTCAAATTAATCAGCAATTTGTATAACTATTAGCTACAGTCAACGGTAATGATTAACCACTCTGAGCTATTAAGAAGTCTGCACTCTAACTAACCAATAGAAATGCCTGAATCCGGTAGACCAGAAATCCAAGCTAGGTTCAATCCAGTTTAAACCGATGCCTGAATATAAACTACGCAATGCTTTGGAGCCTTCTTTTAAGAAACAGCTTTTGATATCAAAATCCTAAAGATCCCGCAATAGATTCCATGGCACCTAGTTATAAGATCTGATAACCCAAACCAAAAATTGCTAATCTTAAATTGAGCATTATCTATGATATTTTGGCAAGCTTCGTATTTAGCGAATCGTGAGAATCGAGTTTTGGAGCAAAAACATACACGGACTTACTCATTTATAAATTTCAAAGCCAAGACATGAGAAAGCGTTAAATATGTGGAGCTAAAATAACGCAGATATATTACATTTTTTATATGCGTAACAATTAGGAAATATCTTTCCAGTACTTCTGCAGGTAATTTGATAAAAAATAGAAAAAAGGGAAAAGTATTTGCAGAAGCTATTAGGAAAGTTGAGATAAAAACAATATAAAAATACAAGGTAATACGATTTTATTGAGCCTCTCTTGGCCACTTTTGTTTTTTTTTTTTTGCTGTGGTATTGTTTTATTGGAATCTGAAATTGCATGGATTTGTGTACGTTTTGGTTTTAGTGTATCCCATGGGAGGTACAAAACTCTGTCGACGGCCATACAATTGGAGAAGTTTAATTGTCCCTACACCGCCTCGTGTATATTATACTGGAAGAGTGTCGATGTTTGAGTTCAGACAGGGGAATGTTCACATGTATGTATATATAAGTAATTACATATACAAAACTGACCAAGCAAAACTCTCTAGGGTAATAACTATATGCATTTCAATATAATTTTAGAATATAAAAGTATAATGCTATTAATGCTAATTTTATTACAGTTTTAGTCATTAATTTTGTTTCTCATTCATATTTATTTATTTATTTTATAATAATTGAGAATATGTTGGTCCTCAATTTAAACAGAGAACAAGGGACAACTAGAAAGAAGATATAACGTATCCTTTAAATGTAACTCAATTTTTACGCACCACAATTCTACAGATTAAGAAGAAGTAGTTAATTTTTAATTGGAATCAACATTTGCTAAAAACGTTTCAAAAAATACGAAAGCGTAATGAATTAGCCAATACACAAAATTTTGAATAATGATAGGAAATCGTATTATTTCTAAAATCTGTACCCGGGGTGGCAAAACGTACGTACGTACATACCGTTTTAAGGCGCTTTAACACGCCAAGAATGTAGGAGTGTGTGTTCACTAAAATGAACCACACGCATTAGAAAAAAATTAATTTAAATAGCTTACGTCAGAGATGATTAAGTTGCAAGGACAGACAACTAAACTGTACGCTAAAGAATGCTTGGCTCAAATACTTGGTGCTATGAAGAAAGGTTTGCCCACAAATGACAATGTTTCTTCACACAAATCCAGAAAGAACTGTCGAGTTTTTTTTTTTTTTTGCTGCCAATAGGGCCAGAATTACTGGAACATTCACCTTAGGTATGCCGATTTACCTATATGCAAACTTTGGTCCAAAAATAATTTTTTGCAAGGGTCTAAAATTTCATTCGGAAAAGAAAAATTTGATTCAGCTCTATTAAGCTTTAATTAAGGCATATTCGGAAGTATAGCTTGAGTTGTCGAAGTTGTTGAAAATAATTTTGGAATTTTGCTTGTCGATTAATATTGATATTAAATATGTTGTTTTTACTTTAGCAAAAAACATTGTTGAAAACTAAAAAAAAAAAATAAAATCACTCATGTGCAATTTTATTATATCGAATAGTTAAATTTAACGAAGCTTCTTTATTTATCAGAAGAATCAGCTGTTTTGTTCAGATTAATTATATTCATTGTTAAAAAAAAAAAAAAAAAAAAAATGCAGCAGGCATATGCATAGGAAATATTTAAAAATAAATAAAAGGTTTAAAAATAAATAAATGAATAAAAAAAAAAAAAAATACATATATAAAATAAATAAGAAAAAAAATAAATAATAAATAAATAATCACAACAAATGGTGCTAACTATGCAGCCACAACGGAGAAGACAACGGCCATAGTGAATCATAAATGTCAAGCAGTCGTCCAGTCACTAGGTCAGTCGTATTTGTTTAATTTTTAATTTTCTGTTTGTCATTTTATTCTTTTTTTTTTTTTTTTTTTTTTTTTTTAAAGTCTGTATTGGTGCTTTACCTTGGCGCGAACTTTGCGCTTTCTAAGCGGGCGTACAGTAGGCACCAGCCCAGAGGCTCCTTCGTGACCACATTGCCTCTGTAAACATACAATACGTCACACCACCACTCCGACATACCCGATATTTATTTTATTTTATTATTATTATTATTAATTTTTTTTTTAAATTGTTTCTGCTAATTATTTTAGTGGATATATTGTAATTTATATATATTTTTTATTTTATTTATTTACAATACTTAATTATAAATATAATCAAATAAAAAATAAAAAAAATAATTTTTTTTTCTTCAAAAATCAATATATATATGCACAAAATAAATAATTAAAATTATTTAACATCCCTTAATTATGTAAATTTGGGATTACTTAATTACAGCTTTTACCATTTAATTTTTAAAATTAATAATCTTGATACAGAATATTATGCATAGTATAGAAAGAGTTTGTTTTATTTAATATTTGGAGTTTCTAAATATGATATTTAATATTGTTGAGCACATTGTTTTTTTTTTTTTTTTGGCGTATATTAGAATCTCCACAATATTATCATTCTTTTAATGCTGTCATTAATAAAACAAAATTGGTTTATAAGTCTAAAAATAAATCTGCACTGCCCAAATTTTTAACACATTTTTTTTTTTCTTTTTCAATTAATTAATTTTCTTCAAGTTCCTTGGAAAAAATTAATGATAGAATTTTAATGAGAAGTTAGTATACTCTAATTCGCATTTTCAATCAAATAATTTCTTCAAATTTGAAATTTTAGCCCCCTCCCCCCCAAATTCTGTTAACTTTATTATCTAGATGGTAGAACAACTCAGAAACAGGTCTAACATAAACCTTTTCACAACCACATTCTAAATCAATTTTTCCAATAAAATATTACAAATAAAGTACTACGTATGTAAATTGCGTATATGTTACGCTCAAAGACTGAAAATGTTCATTGAGCGAAAAAACAGTTCACAACGCGTTGTGGTCACTGTAAAACATCCACATCGCGAAATTCGTGTTATGACTCTTATGAAAAACGCTCACAACGCGTTGTGGCAATCACAGTAAGACCACATAGTGAAATTAGTGTCGTGGCTATCATGCTATGCGGCCACAACGCATTGTGGCAATGAAGAAAAGCCATGACGCTTATGGAACCGTATTAGAAATACGACGCGCAGTGATTTGTGATATGGATCCAACTAGTCTCGAAACTTTTTCGTAGATATCTTTAGGAAATATTTCTTGTTCTGCATAATAAGTACCAGACAGACAATGTCCTTAATGCTCTTCAAACCAATTTTTCAGTGTCTCCAATTTTTAAGACATCATATCGTTTAACATGAAGATACTGCTTTGAAGATAGAGACTGGTTGTTTTTTTTTTTTTTAAAGAAGCTGAGACTGTTTTGTTTCATTAAGTAACATTTCATATTTTTCTGTACTGATGATAAAACTGGGATCAGTGCTTCTTTCCACAAACTCACGTAATTTATCATAAAACACTTTTTTTTTTATTGGTTATGATTAGCGCTGATATATGTTCACCCATAGAAACAGACAAGAAATGAATAAGCAACTCAACTGATGTTTTAATGCATCGTTGTACTCAAGCCGACAAGTTCCAATCTGTCCGTCGTGATAGGGGTTACACCAACTAGTCCTCAGAACGCGTCATAGCTTTTCTTCATTGCCACAATGCGTTGTGGTCGTATAGCATGATAGTTTCGGCAAGAATTTCGCTATGTGGTCTTCCTATAATTGCCACCACGCGTCGTGAGCGTTTTTTCATACGAGCCATAACACGAATTTCGCAATGTGGATGTTTTACAGTGACCACAACGCATTGTGAGCTGTTTTTTTCGCTCAATGAGCATCTTTGAGCGTAACATATACAATGCTTAATGAACGACCTAATTTTTGTTGGAGCCGTTTTCGATAAAATTGAAAAAAAAAACAACATAATATGTAGACCATTTTCTAAACAAAAAAAAAAAACATTTTTCGGGCTCAGGGCTATTTTATTGTTTCAATGTGTATTGTATATCTGGTGAAATATCTCAATTTTGAAAATTGCTATATTATTTTAACATAAAGCAATAAAAAAAAGTAAACTAAGAATAGTTTTTTAAGAATAGTTTGGAAAAACTAATGATATGAATTGTAAGACTCATTAATTCTTGTATTATTCTTTTGAAGGTCAGAAAAGATACAACGTGCGATAAAAATGAATTGGAGTATTAGTAGAGTATGTAGAATCAATGAAGTATCAAGGAAATATAAAGAAAATAGCCTTGAGTAGTGGGAAAACCATGAGACAGGATGAGACTCATCCGTATAGGATAAAAGGAAAAGGACAGAAGATAAGAATAAAAGAGGGACGCAATGGAGATAGAAGGACAAGGCGAGGTTAATGTACAGAATATATTCATGAGACTGAACTCACTTCGAATTTATTACTTGGTAAAGAAATATGCAACAAGAAGAAAAGCTAAAGGCAACCAATCCGCCTCTCCTTAAGCAAGGCGTAGAAGACGTAGAAAGATGGAGAAGAGTGAAGAGTATGGAAGAAGATTGGATAGGGGGGGTTGTGTGAACGTAGAGTAACCTCAGCCGGTGGATAGAAAGGGATCTCCGTACTATGTGGCGGCAACTTTGCAATCACGGCCCATGCCTATACAATCCCGTCCAACCATCCTTCTTCCTCCTTACTTTCTAACGATCAACGGAAACTTGTTCCCTTACTCTTCCGGTACTCTACTTCCAGTCCTGGCACCATACTTCTTTTTACACTCTATACTCTCCGTCCTACAAAAAAAAACTACGCACACACACACACAAAATAAAAACAGGGGAACCCTATTTTTTTCATTTTTTTTTATTTTACCTTCATAACAAAGTATTTGTAATCATCTTATAGTTAGTTTTGACAGCTTTATATATAATATATTTCTCGGAAGGAAATATATTGAAATTAAATATATATTAAAAATATATTTATTTTGAGATACCGGAAATAATTAGAAATATATTATTATAATTCAACTAATATTTCCTTCCAGTATTGTATTCTCAGGATGAATTATTTATCTAATGTTGGCATGTGAATTTAACTCTCTTTATGGCTCATTTATTTTCACAAAAACTATTAGATAAACATGAATAAATAATTGCTTACTGGTACATTGAAAAATTATTTATGTACATATTATTATAATATTTATCTTGAGACAGGAAATAATAATGTTAGAAATAAATGACTGTTTTTCCAATTAATAATTCGTTGATATTGTGAAGTCAAGAATGAATGACATAACTGAAAATAGAGACATTTATATTTAACTCATTTTATGTTAACTATTAAGTTTTAAACATCTAACATACAGTCAGCAGTTAGAATTTATTAAAAAATTCTTATGTAGATACAAATAAATAATTCTTTTACTGTTTGTTGTTTAAATCTGTAATTCTCTTTATTTTGCGGTTTAGGTCAATGAAGGAAATAAGTTTTAATACTTTTGGCGTATATAACCTGGGTAAGTATCCTACCTAATATGATCTGATGGAATGATTTTGTATCGATGCATAGACGTTTATTAGAAAGATTTTTTCAGGGAAGAAAAAATGGGGTTTTGTGGTTTTAAATGGAGGTTTATCCCTAAATGGAACAATCACTCTTTTTGGACTTGATGGTAGCTAGTGCTGTTTACTTGGCACAATCTAGGCAAGTTTAGCAACTGTTCCTAAAACTGAGAAATGTGGAATGTATGGCTTTCCATAATGTACAATAAGATTAGATTAGATTCTATGGCGGTTGGCTAGAAAGATTACACTACCTACGCCTAGATCCTCTATGAGTCTATTATGACATTCAAAAGTTAGAGTTCCCTCTCCAGTCTTGTCTGTTTAATTAAACTTAAGCGTCTAAAGAGAGACTCCTGGACGAAACTTGAAGGTGTCAGTTTCTCCTCTCCAAAGTGATGATGTATCATCCATAGAAGCCACTCATACAAACAAGCAGTACATGCACGGCTGACAAAATATACTCAGGCTATCCGTTTTCAGGCCCATGTGATGTACGTTCTCCGGTGTGGCTATTATGACATTCAAAAGTTAGAGTTCCCTCTCTTGTCTGTTTAATTAAACTTAAGCGTCTAAAGAGAGACTCCTGGACGAAACTTAAAGGTGTCAGTTTGTCCTCTCCAAAGTGATGTAGTATCATCCATAGAAGCCACTCATACAAACAAGCTGTACATGCACGGCTGACAAAATATACTCAGGCTATCCGTTTTCAGGCCCATGCTATGTACGTTCTCCGGTGTGGCTAGTTAAAAAGGCCTAGTAATCCGAATGTCATGTCATTGTTGGAGTAGTTCTTCTGTAACAAGCCTGCGCGATGTATCTGGCCTGAATGGCGAGTTCAACTCAAAGTTCCATACACTGGGGTTGAAATATTCCCCGAATTATGGTTGCGGCGAGCGAGTCACGGTGCTTCTCGTTCTCTTTTGGTGTCCTCTCTTCGTCGAGGCTAGAATCCAAATGGAATTCAAGCTGAAAAGAACGGGAGAGAACTGGCCGGGAGATTGTCAAAAACTAACAAAAAGTGCTAAACATTTTAAAGACTTTGTTGATTTTGTTCGAGAAGTAGCGTGTGAACGTTGAAGGTCCGTCCCCTTGGCAGGGATGGTAACTTGCCTACTAGGCAGGCAAGGCCAAGTGACCATAGGCCTGACGCTCCTCAATTTTTTTTTTTTTTTTTATGAGGGAGGTGAAATGCTTTTGACGCACGTATGTGCCGGACTCCCGCCAAGACAGCCTACCGGCTAAAACACCTCTCCCGGCACCAGACCTAGCCTGGATTCGCTTATGCAGCGCTACATCAGGCTAGGCCCCTATTCTGTCCCTAATCAGGGGATCCTCCAGCCAAACTCAACCAGTTCTCTTTGCTTGGCAATCAGCACCTCCCTAGTGAAGCGCGCCACACATGCCCACTGCCGCCTATTAGTGAGCATAATCGATATTATCCCCGCCGGGGTAATATGCCCGACGTTTTGCTCCAGATCTCTCCTGAGACGACCCCACCTCTCGCACACACAAAAGGTGTGGTGTCATCGTCTCGCACTCCCGGACAATAGCCGCACTCACCACTGGTCCTCTTCCCCATCTTCCTTAAATATTCACAGAAATAGCCGTGACCATTGAACGCTCCTCAAATTAAACATAATAATAATAATAATAATAATAATAATAATAAAAATAATAATAATAATATCTCTGGCCTTAGGTTATCATGTAGCAGAAATAAAAGCTTGTCCGTTTAGTAATCTAATGTCAATTCTCTGACTACGCCTTGTGAGTAGTTATTGAGGGTAAATTTACCTTAAAGTTATAACAACTATTCGGTTGCTACAAAATTCTAAGTTTTAAAAGATTTGCCATTAAAAGTTTGATAATTATTGCCATAAAAGAATGTGATCAGTATGTTTCTCAGTAGATTTTTTTTCATGATATCTCCAAACGTATATTTCTAATTAAATTCAAATTTGTTAAATTTGAGATGGTCGTAAAATATCTCTAGCTTGTCTTACAGCAATTATCTTTTTAATGTAATACTGAAGAGAACAAAATATTTTTGGTGAGAAGATTTTTTTTTGGAACATGGACTGATTAAAATGATTATTATTGAATTATTGATCAAATTTTTAAAACGGTGGAAGTTTGAAATGTTATGTATTACTGAGTGCAAATTACACGGGGCGGTACAGTTACAAATTGAAGAAACGAAAAGAAATATGAAGGAAAATTAGTGAAAGAAAAATGAACTGGCAGAGTGTTGTAGGAGCATTATGACAAAAAAAGTTAGTTCATAAGTACAAGAATACAGAGAATAATAACATCTTGGGTTGTGGGATGTTAGAAATGATGTTGTTGTTGTTGATGATGATGATGATGGTGAACAGGAAGAAAAAGGACTAAAGTAATGCAGAGAGTATGAGTATGGGAAATGTTAGTGGAAAACTCTACGGCCAGCAATGGAATGAGTATATCTTGTAGCGTATCTCCATTACACTCAGTTAAGAAAACCTTTCCTTCCTTCTGTTTCCACTATAGTCACTCTTTGCGCCTACTTCGTACTGTTACACATTTAGCTGGCTTTTTTTTTTTCTTTTTTTTTTACAAAACAGATGCCAGGTCCATAACTGTGAAGTTTTTCACAAGGAAGTCTGGGTAAAGGAGGAAGTTGTGGAAGTTAAATGAAGAAAGAAAATTTCCCTGAGGAGTGAATTTCTTGCTTCTATCCTTTTATTTTTATTTTACTTTTTTTTTTTTTTTTTTATTATTATTTGAAACATTCAACAAGTTGGTTTTTTTAGGCTTTTATTAAGAAAGACAAAAATGGTTTATATACGATTTATTATAAAACTCGAAGCGTATAAATTCATTCAACAGTAACCATTATTAATTTACTCTAAATCTGGTGTAATATTATACTCACACTACTTTCTCTTACCGCATTTAATACAGTTATAATATTGAGAAATTCTTTTTCAACCATGAAATTTGCTCATAATGAAGCGCTAACAAAAATATAGTGGTGATGAAGGTCTATATTATATTGGATTGTAATGGAATCGTTTGATGTGTGATTCCTGGAGTAGCAGATGTCTTGAAGAGGGCGGAAGTTAGTTGAGAGGTTTTGGGAAGTTAGTGCTCGAATAATTAAACGGTATATATAAAAATAACTATAATTGAACAATACTTTGAACGTTAGAAATGGTAACTAATAATTATAATAAAATACTTAGTAATAACTAGAAGGTAAATTAGAATGATAAAATAACTAAACTAAATGCACAACTAAGAGAATGATAAGTTTGAATATAACCGTGTATAGTAATTTGCCGCTTGTGTATAAAGACGTGCTCGTTTGGCCGTAGATGATATAATAATCCTCTCGTCGTATATCATAGAGTTTATATATTACTGTTGCTCACTCACACCAAGACATCTGTCCTAGTGTGCGACCTTCGTAGTTTGGTGACCTAGTGTGCGACCTTCGTAGTTTGGTGACCTTATTCAGGTCAGTCGTCAACCTTTTCGGTGCTTGCTTTTTGATGTACAGTATTGACGAAAAGGCTTTGTTAATCGTTTGTTTGGCTGGCCGCGGTGGCCGCTGTTTTATTACTGCCACCCTTTGTTAAGCTAGCAGCTGGCTGGAACCACTAGTTGTAAATTATTATTTCTTTGGTGTTCGTGACTTTGCCGATGTCAATGACTTTGCCATGTCATTACAGGATCTTCTGCACAAAGGCAGAGATAAAATATGATTACATAATAGGTCAAATAAACATCGCTTTTATCAAACCCAAATACATGAAAGCAATTTCAAACTATTCCCCAGATCTGCCTCTAAAATAGAAATTGAGTTTAACCCAGGAAATATATGTTTTAAAATCCTATAAGTCTGAAAAAGTGATTTTTAAGAAATTGGTCTGTACTTTTACAATTCAATTTCTGGGATTTTGGAACGTTTTAGCTGAAAAACAAAAAAAAAAATACATTATAGTTGTTTACTAATACAATGTAAAGAAGCCAATAAAAGAGATCTGAGCCCAACGTAATCTCATCTTTATAGATTTCCAAGCTGTCATTCTTTCTCTGAGGTCAGCATGCTTGAACGATGCGATTCAAGAAGGCACCTGGAAAACTGATATAACTTGTCCGCGCACCCTTTCCTTAGTTATTACTATAGCAACAAATTTAATAGCTTTTATGTAAACGCCAAATTGTGAATTACTCGCCAACAAGCTGCTAGGAAGAAGGTGAGAATGCCTTCTTCTAAAAAAAAAAAGCATAGCATTCCTCAAACTGCGCCAGAAAATATAGGACTAGCAACTGTAATGTGATAACAAGAAGGAGTGATAACAGAAATATATAATTTTTAATTATAAAAATTATAACTAGTGGTGCCAGCCAGTCGCGATCAGTGCACGGTCAAAGAACCGCCCGCCAAAGACACACGGCTTTCACAAGGGTCAACAAATCACTCAAAAGACCGATTACCTGGCTACAGTCCTTTGATAACTACCATCACCTGTCGCCACACCTGTTCACCGACGTATTCAAGACCTAGGGTCAACACACGGCAATAAACTAAACACTCTAAAGACCGACCACCTCGCTACAATCCTTTGATAACCGCCAACACCTGTTCAAGAACTAGGGTCAACACACGGCAAGAGATGTTTGAGTGTGACCCGTAATTACAAGACTTGTCAATGTGTGGGGATGGCAATATAAGGCATCTCTACAGGAAGTGGGAGGATTATTCTTCAGTATTTTATCAGCGTAACATCAAGATTCTATCAGTGACATAATTCATACATCGGAGCGCGTCCCTATCTAAGTATTTAAACATATATTATTTATCAATCATTATAGTTGGTGCATTCTAGTTACAATTTAAATCATTTTAAATTAATTGTAGTTTATCTTTTCAAACGTTTAAATTATTGTTAAAATATACGTATATCTATTTTCGTAAATTCATAATTCATATTCCGAATAACAACTCTCTAAAATCTCTAACTAACTCCCAACTACTCATCGCATCACAACACCTCTCCAAGACATCTGAACCCATTACACAACATTAAAATAATTGTTACGACATGGATATCTCCAAAAGAAGACTAATTCCGTACTGGCCTTGCCAATTCTCGTTATATCCGTTGTGCCAATCAGACGATGAAATGACAGGGGAACTCCTGGTTAGTTCTTTGTCAAGCTTTATTAGATATTTGGACATAAAACACCGACGACACCAGCAAGTTACCATTTATTTATATTGGAATCCTCGCCGAAGAATGATCAAAAGGCTAGAGACGGGCGTTGGTTAAAAAAAAAATATATATATATATAGATATATTTGTTTACCAAAATCTGAGTACATTATAATGCAGCGCCCTCTGTCCCAATCACTTAGTAAAGCTTGCAAAAGATACTTAAATTTAAGCCTAACCCACATATCCTTCAAGATAGACCTAAAAATATCAAATTCACCCAAAAAATATTTAAAAAAAAAAAAATAAATAAATAAACGAAAAAATTGATGAGTTTTGTATTAACGAATTTCTTCATAATTATACGTAGCTCCAGCATCACATTTACTCTACTTTAATACTATCTAGGATTGGAAAACTATACACTATATTCATATGACACTTTTAAGATGGATGTTTAACGTCGCTGTTTCCACAGTGATCTCTAAAACTCAAGTTACCTGGATTTCTGTATATTAGAAGTTTAAAGAAAATGTACAGAGCCATATTTGAGAAAAATGTCGAAAACTCAATAAAGTCTCATGTAGATTAGATTGATATACGGGAAGGGTGAGCCTCATTGCATTGCGATATGCATTAGAGGTCTATTGTGATCCCCTAAAATCATAGCATATCCTTCAGCTTCTCCCTCTAGTCAGACCTAGCAAAGCTGAAAGTGGTTCCGTCATGAAGCTCGTGGCTTCGGGATTGCTTGCCCCTAGTTGAAGAAAACTTTGTCCTCATCAGACCCGCACACTCACAAAGGATGTGTACGGGTGTTTCTTCCTCCTCAGTCTTGCAGAATCGGCATACCGCATTATCTGCGAGTAGTAGTTGATGCATGTGCCTATTCAGCCTATAATGCCTACTGTTAGTAGGCCTACTGTTGGCCTTATATTCCTTCGGCTATGGGTCAGCAGGTCCCTCGTAGATTGCAGGTTGTTGTAGGGGATTATTGCACTGCGACCTGAAAGATCTATTGTGCCCCCCCCCCGGAGCCTTCTCCAATGCACAGCCGGCCTCCAAGCAGCGTTCTCTAGCTACAGACAACACTGCCCATCACCGGACAATGAGTTGTAGAGGCTCCTACGAATAAAAATTCTAAGTGCAACATGCTGGATTCGAACCCGGGACCTCCGCGTTGCTAGTCCAGCGCGCTATCACTGTGCTAATCCCTTCATTCTCCCTTGGCTTTCGCCAATTAACTTGGTATGGAGACCCAAGTTTGTGTACAGTGTTTCTCCTTGTCTGTAAAGTGTATAGTGTATGTAGTTTAAGTGTATTGTGTACTATTCTGATGAAGTGCATGGAGTACTGAGCTGTGGTAACCCGTGGAGTCGCGACTCCCCAAGTAACAGCATGCAGCAGATACCCCTCGCGGGCTAGGTCCCTGGTAATGTTAGGTAAATATCTTTTAATAAAGAATTTAGCCGCCTCTGTTTTGGTATTCTTTGCAATCATTGCAGACGCTGGTCTTCTATTCATTCTTTGATAGAAGCTTGAATTAGGCTCCTGGGCAACCAGCAGAAGGGCTCCGGGGTCTATAAAGATATCTTTGGAGCTCTCCCTTGCCAGGGCGTCCCCTCTTTCGTTGCCAAGGAACCCTGCATAAGTCTCAATAGATTTTGCTGTTCACATAAAGATAACAGACCACGCACATATGGGCCATTACTAAAAACATTTCTTTTTCGTATTGAAGGGCTTTAAAATATTTCTACTAATTTCGGGAATCTGACATGAACGTAATACTTACTATTATAGACGTAAATGTAAATGAAAAATAAGTGATTAAGTATAACTCTAATAATAATAATAGCTATAACAAAATTCTTACAAACAAAATTAACTAAATCTCTAAAACTCATCCACTCTCATGGTAATATTATACCAGCTATTAAATCTCATCACAACTGTGCACCAAGTAACACCATTCCACTGTTGTATTCCTTTTACTAGCAATCTATGTTAACACTCAAACTGTTTGGGAAATTAGTTTCTCTTATACACTTATCAGCCAGTATAGTACAGTAAACTAGTATATGACTAAGAAAATGGGAGAATCTACTCTTGAGAAAGTAGGTAAATTATACTGAAACATGTAACCAAAACCAAACTAAAATAGACTGCTACTAGATTATCATGATAAGTATCCCCAGTTATAATTGAAGCGTAATAAAATAAAGACATCATACCCTTTAATAAAGTTTATGATTTAAAGCTATGCATATTTTATATCCTTTATTTTATATATAAGGTATATAAGTTCTAATAATATATAGCAACATTAAGTCTGGCACGCAACATAACTTTTTTTCTTTTCTTTAATAAAGTTGTTTTCTATTTTTATATTTTAATTTAATTTAATTTATGTTAAAAAAAGATAATAATTATTATAATAATTTCTTGTAGACAGTTTTGTCATTATTAATATATTTCTTTTTATAAATGATTAACATTCAACAAGTTTACACCTTCTTGTATTTTTACGCTGTATTAATTTGCATAATAAACTTTCAAGTTACAGTGAGTTTGGCGATAAAATCAAGTAGTATGGCGTTTTAACACGCACTTTGTTTGTATCCAAAATTTATTTAAAAAAAAAAAAACAAATTAAGAAAATTAAACTAGCTGGTGTGAAACATGTCGTTTCTATTTACTCGTTAGATTAATTAATTTTCTCATTTCTCACTAACATAAATATAGTTATGAAGGATACGGAGGCAACTACTTATCCAGGCAGGAAGTTGAAGTGTTTACACTGTAGTCGGAAACAGAATGAGTCCAAAGCATTGAAATTTATTCGACAGAAAAATCTCAAATAATTTTTTTACTTTATCTTACTCCTAAGTAAGAGGAAGTGCTATAATCGTGTCAAACTTTAGATATCGAGTTTTCACCAGAAATATCCTTTTGTCCAGAAATATCCTTTTGTCCAAAAAAAGTGGTTTTTAACAAATAGTCTGTGTGTGGTGTGTGTGTGTATGTGAACAGCATAGCTCAAAATCGAAAAACCATAGAAAGTTCAAACTTAATATTCTGTTTAAGTATCATCATGGGATTCTGACAGTACGTTTTATCTGTCTAAATTTCTCAACCGAAAGTACCACATTACTACTTAAGGTTTTTTGCTTTTTTGCAATTTTCTCAAAAATGGTTTCAACGATTTTCTTGAAACTTGTTATATCAATTACACATAAAACGAGCTACAATTTTTATTTGAAACATTTCTTTGGAAAACTTTATTTAAGGGCAGTTATGGGAGAGAGGTGGGGTTAGGTTTTTCATTTAAATTGCTATTTCAGTTTATTAGACAATTCCATCATCTAAATAATGTTAATTAGAAGTGAATATGTTGTTGAAATTCGGAGTTTGTAAAAAAAAAAATCGGATAACCGGAAATACGGTAATTGACAATTAAAAAGACCAGTCAGTGTATAAACTGAATTTGCTCTGTGCACGTTTGCGTTATCATACTGTCTGACAAACGCATCCTGAAGATGGGCGAAAGCTCGAAACCGGTCGATGGCCACAAAATGAAGCAGGCTACCACGGAAAATGCCACTGATGCAAATTTTTGTAGTTCAGTAAAGAGTGGTCATTGTCGATTGATGTATATGTTGAAAGTGCTATATGAAATTCAAGGTCCAACCTTCAAGTTAAACACTTTTAAGATTGTAAGTTTGTCAAAGTATCATAATTGTTGCTTAGTATTATTATTATTATTTAAACAATGAGATTTGATATGTAGATTGTATTTATTTTACTGCAACAGCTGTCCATTGCCCAGAAACTCGGTAAAGTTCGAGACCCTCAATTTCAAGGGATTTTTGACTTTGAGTTGGAAGTTGCCAATGTGTCAACCGCCTCAGCATTGAGGTGAAGGACATCCGGGACCATATCCCAGTGAAAAGGATTCGCCAGGCACTGAGAGAAGAGTCTATAACGAATGGATGAAGTGCAAATGGCAAGGGATAGAAGCCTGTCATTTCAGGGAAACTCCCAAAGTTAATAAGTACATCTACAATAAGCAAGTGCTCTCAGGCTCGGAGTGGACCAACGCGATAAAATTAAACATAAATTATGCTCCACTCAAGGGCGTTCCCGTAGTTGCCACGAGTTCAGCAGGAGATATTGGACCCCTCTGCCGCAAATGCGGTAGAGAGAACGAAACACCGGCACATGTGCTCGGAAATTGTCCACACAATATACTTCTCGTGACTAGGCGGGATCACAGGGTCAAGCACGCGATCGCAGAGTCTCTTAGGGCTCTTGATTATACCTGCTTTGAGGAAATGTACGCTGTTGATGATGAGGGCTCTGCGCGATATGCAGTATAGGGATAGCAGACTAGCGTACATCATTGATCCGACGGTGCGTTATGAAAATAACGATCCACAGCAGGGGGATAAGGTCGACACAGAAAAGCGTGCCATTTATGGCAAATGTATTACATATCTCTTCGAGAAGTATAGAGATATGTTTTGGGGAAAGGGACTATAAAGTGCGTGGTCTATGGTTCGGTGCTCGGGGGACTATCCCAAAGAAAACGGTGGAATTCTGGGACGAGGTCGGTATAGACTCGAATATATTGCCGAGGCTAACGGAGGAGATTATTATAGACTCTCTAGCCATCATTAACCACCACATCTACAGTTAGACTTTGCGCACACAAGTCTGTTGTCGAAAAGTGGAAAACAATAACAAAACAAAATTATCTGTTTCATGATTTAATCTGTTTAATAATGTATTGTTTCCTCTTTCTTTGTTTATGTCAGTTCGATTGATTGGTAAGCTGTGTGTTAGCAACTTGACATTGTCGAGCTGAGGTCTAGTAAAGTTTTATATATAACATATTAATAGTAGGAAGAAAACTGGCGCTACAATGACCAATTGTAGACTGACCAATCAAACACTGACAATTCTTTACGAATAAAGTGTTTCTCTCTCTTGTATATTATATTTCTTTTTTATGTTTATTCATTTGCTTATTTATTATCCCTCATAGATTCAGATAAACACAGACCTCACGAAATCTCTATTGAAAAGATAATAACTATAATTATGATTTATAACTATAATTAACTATAATATGATTTATTAATTACGATGTTCAGTTTAATTTGATTTACTTCTCCCCCCCCCAATACATGAAAAGACAAAACTTATCACTTTTACTTTTAACGCAAATCACCCAACCATATTTAACACAAAAACTTTTATTTCATATAATTAAATTATTTATTCAATTTATAACGGTAGGATCTTTATTTTATTAAATTTACTAAAAAAAATATAACTTACATAATTGAACCAAATAAAATTTATACTCTCAGCAATAGTGGAAACCAGAGAAATATGATTCATTTTTGTTTTTGAAATGTCCTGTGTATGATGTGTTTAGAAAATATTTAAACATTGATGTCGATAATATTAATAATGATAATGGAAAGAATAGCTAATGATTACAATCAACAAAATATGTATAATGTTTATAATTATTTAAAAAATATTTTAATACTCAGGTCTTTCTTATTGAATGAATGAATAGTTAGAAAGCCTCTTGAATAACAATGTTAATTTATAATTTGATTTTATTCTATATATTTACTTTATTTTTTTTTGTTTAAATTTGTGAAAGATGAGCCAACTCCTTTGTTACAGGTTGTAACCTATAAAACAAACAAATTTTTAAATCTAATTCTAATACTTTTAACGCTTTTCTGGAAAAATTACTTTAGAGGCTTCTGAGGGATCTGAGAGGTTAATTTTCAAATGTTACGTTTGACGTTCTCTTCTCATTTAGATCGTAATAACTTCTCTACTAAGTACCTGCGTAAGTACTGTCCTCCATCTTACGTATTTACTATTCATGTCTGGATAAATGAGTAAATCTTGATGTTTAAAGAAAAGTTTTATATATAACATATTAATAGTAGCAAGAAAACTGGCACTATATACAACTACGAAGGCTGCATGACCCTACACAAAACACTGATGAAACCTAAATGAACTATGGGCCCCGCGAAACAATCCCACATCCAAATCAATCCTTTTAATCTAAAGTCCTTTGCAATATTGTCAAAGCTCCATAGTAATGTCTCAAAATTTAACTCTCCACAAACACCTGAATATCCCCTTCGTTAATGAGCTAATCCATTCCCGCTTCCTGAATTTCCACAATAATCTCAACCGCTCTGCACAAGTCTCAATTTCCCTTTCGTTAATGAACTTCTCCATTCCCGCTTCCTTAATTTCCACAATAACCTAACGGTTCATTTCAATCCCACTGCACAAGCCTTTATTCACATCCATATATCTCTTTCAATCCTAAAGGTAGCTTGAAACCATACGGTGATGGCAAACCATACGACCACCTCCTCATTTTACCTAACTACTGTAGTGGAAAAAACGAAATGGAAAAATAATAGTTTTGGAAAATAGTTTAGTAAAATAATTTTGTGAAAAAATTAGCAAGTTCAAATAGTGTATTTTAGTGATGGGGATAGAGCCAGGTACTACAATCTAGGTCAATGCAAACCAAGAGACAAAAAGGGCAAGAAACAGTTAGGGTAAAACAATAAAACTTCGTCCAAACATACTAGCATTATTTGAAAGGATTTGAACAATGAAGAGAAGACTTTCCTTCAAGTGAGTCTAAAACAGACATTCAAGCAGTACACTTATTTTTCGCTCTCTTAGAATCAGTGGCAGTTTAAGTTATAACATTGTAAGAGTTTATTCCAACTAATTTCAGTAAATTAATAAGCATATTGCTGTGATATTGAATAGCATTTAAATATCTTCAAAGAATATATTTAATTTAATCTACCAGTGTTTTCTTAAATATTTCTTATTACTCCTCTTTTAAACATATATACTTACAAGCCCTTTTACTAAACCGCTCGTGCTACACCAACTACTACCACAAACACACAACAATTCAACACACCAAATACATTACACTACTATCCATTTCATATCCTGAGACTTCTAACACTCCTTTCAACAAGTTGGTTGGCTCCTCTTAACAAGCCCATCTGATTACGGCACAATCTGAGACAAGTATTTCACTTTTACATGGTATGTTTATGTGACAGGTTATAAATAATAGAAAAAAAAAAAAAAAATAACAGTAAGGAAGCTGTGTGAGTGTTTCAACGCCAAATTTTTCTCAAATCTAGCTCGAAGGATTTTCATTACACCACCACTATGTGTAAAAGTAAAGACTAGATTGATAATAATTATGCCCTGTAATGATAGAATTCTAAGTTTGTAGAAACATCGAAAAAGTGGAGAGTGCGAATTTACAAAATAAGAATTTGAGTTCATTTTTTTTTTTCTTTCTTTAAATTTCTCTGTTCACTTTGAATCTAGAATGCTAAACTACACAATTATAAGCCTATCATTTTTTACTTTCTCTTACACCTAGTAAGAGGAAGTATTGTAATCGTGTCAAATTTTCGATATCGAGTTTTCACCGGCAAAATCCGTTTTGAGGTCCCCTGAGTCCAAAAAAGTGGTTTTCAGGAAATGGTCCGCGCGAATGTGTGTGTGTGTGTATGTGAACAAAATAGCTCAAAAACGAAAAATCGTAGAAAGTTGAAACTTGATATTCCGTTTAGGTACCACCATGGCATCTGACAGTGGGTCATCTGTCAAAATTACTCAACCGGAAGTACCACTTTACTTGTTGTTTTTTTTACTTTTTTGCGTTTTTCTCAAAAAAGGCTCCAACATTTCTGCAAACTTAGTATATAACTACACATACAAAGAGCTGCAACTTTTATTTGAAACTGTTCTTTTTGATACTTGATTTAAGGGCAGCAGTGGGGAGTGGATGAGTTAGTTTCATCTAAAGTGCTATTTCAGTTTATTAAACAGTTGATCATCGAAATGATGTTAGTTTAGATTAAATATTTTGTTGAAATTCCGAGTTTGACGAAAATCGGATGACCGGAAGTGCGTTTTACTTTACCACTTTACTAAATAATTTTTCACTTTTTCGAGATTTTCTCAAAAATGGCTCCGACGATTTTTCTAATAAAATTTGTATTAACTAACTATACAAAGATCGACAACTTTTATTTAAACATTTCTCTGGGAAAATTCATTTAAGGGCACTTTTATGGAAGGGGTGGGGTTATGTTTTTCTCTAAAGTGCTACCATAGTTGATTATACAATTCTACCATCCAAACAAAGTAAATTAGAAATAAATGGACCGCCAAAATTCCGAGTTTCAAAGAAATAGTTAACCGAAAGTGCGCTTTTAACTGAACAGTTTTTTTCAGTTTTCGTCGAATTTCATTAAATTTGGTACACAAACTATAAAATTTGTCAATTATAATTTTGAGAACTGGATTAAGTAAAAGTTGTGTGAGTGTTTCACACCAGATTTTTTTTATTTGAAAATATATGCTGTAAAATTTATTTTTAGGCTATTCCAAGAAATCTATTATTTGTGTCTTTATGCTTTCGTTACAAGTTATGCTGAATATGACAGAAGACGTGGCCATATAACTTTCAATGAATCTTTATGCCCTAAAAACTATAATGTCCATCTTGGATGCTATGTATTATGTAATGCTATATCTACTATAAACTTTAGTAAAATATATTGTTAAAATTCGTAAGGTTCGGCCAAAAATAAAATGTCCAAGTTTGAGGAAAAATTACAGTAAGAGAAAGGTATGTGTGTGTGTGTGTGTGTGTGCGCGTGTTTCACAGGATTTTTTTAATTTTTATTTTTTTCGTCCCATTACGCTTTATATGTTGTGTATTTAAATATTTAAACATACCCTTATATTAATATAACTTTCTCTATATTGTCTTTTAAATTACATATTCATATTTTTTCAAACTTTTAACGATTATATTATAGAGAAAATATTAAATTTGAATAATTTTTCAACGGAAATTATAGTGTGAACTCTGTCTCTCTCTAGATATGATTGTAATAGTAAATCAAACGAGATTTACCAGTTCCCTAAATACAACAGCTTCCTTTATGGTGAAATTATGTAGGACTAGGTCAGAGAAGCCTGATAGACGATCAGTTGCCATGGTTACCCTATTCAGTGGCCTGGTATGATTAGGAACAGTAAACCATGTTAGGAACGGTAACCGGTAGCATCTTTTGCCAATATAAAATCATAGAATGATCGGCTGGTTCCAAGTTACTAAACTAAGGAATTCCCGCAAATTCTTTCTTTTCTTTTTTTGTTGTTAACATTACGCAAAAAAAAAAATCTATTTAGATCATTATTAAGTTCAAATTTGACATTTCGTTTAGGTACCACCATCGTCACGGACACAAAGTTTTTTTTTGGTCAAAAATCCATTCAAACAGCCATGCTTCATTAATGACATTCACATTTTTTTTTTTTTTTACGATTTTTTAAAATCGAAAATGGTATAAATAAAATGCCAATCATTTTAACTTGAAACACATATTGTTTGATGAAAATTTATTTTTTCTGGGTTGTTTATAATATTAAGTTACGTGAGAATTAATGCTACTTTTCCAACTTTCAAGAAAATCGGTTAACTAAAAGTGTGCGACTTTGACGGAATCGATTTTGGAACTTTTTTTTTTGAAGGGGGGGAATAGATTTTAGAGACATTTTGGGAAGACCTAGGGAGTTAGGCTTAAATTTAAACTGCTGTTACGAAATAGCTTCGCAAAGGAATTGAGATTGAGGGTGCTCTCAGGTAGTAAACAATTACAATCCCGCCAACTTTATATATATATATAGGGTGTCCCAAGGTATATGGATAACGACTTTTTATCGGAAACTAAGATAGCTAGAGAAAAACTGAAAAATAAGTGTCCCCATAGTTTTTTTGTTAGAAATCCAAATTTAATTTGCAAATTTCTTTTGGTTCTTCCAGAAGCAAGCTACTTGAACGATTTTTTTTTCTTTGAGCGATATTTTACAAGTTATCATCATCATCATCATCATCATCGTTACCCTCTCTACCGCCTAAGCAGTGTGAGGAGGTCCTTTATAGAGCTTTTTCCAATTGTCTCTATCCTGGGTGAGATGTTTTCTCCCACCCCAATCTAGCCTTCTTCTAAAGAATGCCTCCTTTACCCCGTCTTCCCACTTCAATCTCGGCCTTCCTCTTCCTCGCCTGCCCTCTACTCTAGCTTGGTAAGAGCAACTGGCAGTGCGGCTAGGTTCCATACGTAGTATGTGACCGAACCATCTTAGCCTATTCTGCTCTATTGTTTCTATGGCAGGCCTTACCTCGAGGTTAGATCTTATGGTCACATTGCGGACTCTATCTCTTCTGGATTTTCCCTCCACTTTCCGAAGATACCTCATCTCAGCGGCTTGGATCATTGATTTGTGTTTGCTGGTCAATGTCCAAGATTCACTCGAGTATGTGAGGATTGGGAGGAATGTAGACTTGTAGACGGCCAGTTTTGTCTTCTTTCCCACCTCCCGCCGGTTTAGAAACCTGTTTTTAACGGCATTGAACAACCTGCCTGCCATGCCTACGCGTTCCGTTATTTCGCTATCTATATAGCCATTTTCGTGTAGGTGAGCTCCCAGGTATTTGAAATTATCCACTTGTTCAATACTTTTGCCGTTTATGTGCAGTATTCTCATTACTCGTCCTGGTTTCTTTCCAATTCGCATTGCCTTTGTTTTGTCCGGGTTGATGCTCATGTTAATTGTCCTCAGCTCTTCCTGTAAGACTTTTAAGTTGTGCTGAAGATCTCTATCGTTGTTTGCGAGCAGTACCATGTCATCGGCAAAGGCTAGTAATGAAAGGTTAACCGGTCTCATGTTGTGGTGTCCTAGGTGGAATCTCCTCATTCTCATTTTGGAGCTAGCTATGACCTTGTCTAACACCAGAATAAATAGTAGGGGACTTAGACTACACCCTTGACGAATCCCTGCTGTGTTCTCGAATTCCTCCGAGGTATTATTTGCGAATCTTACGACATTCCTAGTTCTTCTATATAGACTTTCAACTGCTAATACGTGCCCCCAGTCTACTTCTTTCTCTCTTAATGCCTTCAGGATGTCCCTTTTGTTAACTTTGTCGAATGCTTTGATTAAATCAATGTAGCAAACCGATAGCTCCTTTGCTTTTTCTATAACTTTTACTTGGATTTGTCTCATAGTGAATATGAGATCCTGGGTGCTTCGGTTAGTACGGAACCCATATTGTTCTTCTTCAAGCTTTCCATCAATAATGCTTCTAATCCTCTTTTCCAGGATCTTGGAGTAAATTTTGCTGGGTAAGCTTAGCAGGGAAATACCCCTGTGATTTCTGCAGTCCCTGTTGTCTCCTTTTTTGAAGATTGGGACGATGACTGCTATTACAAGTTATGAATGAAAATATGATTCTTATAAGAAATTTCAAAATGATATTATAACGGTTTTTTGATTGAATAAGAAGAAAAGTACTATTTTATTATAAATTTTACTCCTCATTAATTACAGATCTTGCTCGAACTGGCACCCCACCATTAGAGATGCATACACATGCTTTTTCCTGCCAATTGTACCTTACGACTAAAGAAATACATCTCTAAAGGTGGAGGCCAGTTCGAGCTAGATCTGTAATTAATGAGGAGTAAAATTTATAATAAAATAGTACTTTTTTTCTTATTCAATTAAAAAACCGTTATAATATCATTTTGAAATTTCTTATAAGAATCATGTTTTCATTCATAACTTGTAAAATATCGCTCACAGGAAAAAAAAAACCGTTCAAGTAAATTTTTCTTACAAAAAATAGTGGAATCTATTTCTTAAATAAAAACCATACCTCCCTATTTGAAAAAATGAAGTTGGTGCCTGTATCTCGCTTCTGGAAGCACCAAAACAAATTTGCAAATTAACTTGGGACACCCTGTATATAGATATACATATAATTGCAAGTGCAATTCAATGTTTAAGGAATTATGTAAATATAAAGAAAATTTCTGAAATATTTGATGGCAGCAATAAAAGAATGTTGATTGAGGTTTCAAAAGAGTTTCTCCGCAATTTATGATTAGTTTAAAATCGAAATGATATCGTAACTAATTTTTTATTTCTAAAATCAGCTTCAATAAACTAATAATTAAGTTTGTTTTTTTTTTTTGTTTTTATAAAAATAATGATATTATTAGGGAAGAAAATAATAATTAAGGGATTAAATTTTGTTTAAAAAAAAAAATTCAGATGAAAACGACATTGTGAAGTTTGACAAAATCTGTCTATTTGTCTCACTGTTTCTCTGTCGCATTGCCACCCTACTTCCCCCTTAAGGAACCTACTTTGAATCCATTCTCTCATTGGGGATAAGGGCATTTCTTTCTCTCTCTCTCTCTCTGGTGCACAAGACTGTGTACCATCTCACTTCTCCGTCTATTAAGACAACTTCAAGATACTATTGGTATCTGAGAGGAAGAGAATGAGAAAGAGGTGGCCAACCAGAACGGATATTCCAAATGGAACTTAGTAAAGTAGAAAGCTCTGACACTCCATATAATTGCAGTTTAAACTTTATCAAACCCAAGTTTTGCCGCCCATAGTTACCCAAACCCAATACACTTCCCAGTGTCACAACGGGGAACACTCATCCACTTTTCCCCTTTCTTTAAGGAATTAGTGAAGAGATTTTCATTTCGCTATGGAAATTCAATGAGAAATATAAGTGAAATTATTATTCAATAAACTATATGGTATTTGACATTTTATAAAATAGAAATTTATTAATTTATCTTATTGCCGTAAGAGGAAGTATTGCAACAACAAAATGAAATTCGAAATTAAGTTTTTTACCCAAAATATTATACGAAAGAAGATGTTATAGCATATAGTAAAAAGCTTTATGTGAACAAGATAACTCTAGGGAGCTCAATCTTGACTTAGGTGTCATTAAGTTCAATCCTACATGAAGGTTGGTCAAAAACTCGATATACAAAAATAAGTCTTTAACCAACGGTATTTTTTCCCCCACTTTTCTTCGAAAACGGCTCTAACGAATCTTTTCTTCAAGCTTAGTAAACCTACTACACATAATATGTAAGGGTATCATTTTTATTTGTGAGAATACTACTTATGAAGTGAGATATTTTTGTTGGAGGCAAAGATATGCTGCCAACAATCCTTTACATCATCCTCACTCTCCTGAAGAAATTTTTTTGCAATGGATTGCCGGCAGCGTATGTTGCTTGCAACAAAAAAAATCTGGTGTGAACACTCACACAACTTTCTCTTACTCCAGTACTCAAAATTATAATTGACAAATTTTATAGTTAGTGTACCAAATTTAATGAAATTCGTCGAAAAGTGAAAACAGTGTCCAGTAAAACTGTCCGGTTTACTAATTTCCTTGAAACTCGGAATTTGGGTCATATATTAATTTCTAGTTATTTCAATTTGGATGACAGATTTGTATAATCAACTGTGATAGCATTTTAAAGAAAAACCTAACCCCATCCCTCCCCCAGAAGTGCCCTTAAATGAATTTTCCTGGAGAAATGTTTCAAATAAAAGTTGTAGCTCTTTGTATGTGTAGTTGATATACAAGTTTAAAGAAAATCTTCGGAGCCATTTTGAGAAAATTGCAAAAACGTAAAAAAAACAACTAGTAAAGTGGTACTTCCGGTTGAGGAATATTGACACATAACGCACCGTCAGATCCCATGGTGATACCTAAACGTAATATCAAGTTTGAACTTTCTACAATTTTTCGTTTTTGAGCTATGCTGTTCACATACATACACACACACACACACATACAGACCATTCGCTAAAAACCACTTTTTTGGACTCAGGGGACCTCAAAACGGATATTTCGGGTGAAAACTCGATATCGAAAATTTGACACGATTACAATACTTCCTCTTACTAGGAGTAAGAGAAAGTAAAAATCATACGGCAATCCGCCCAAGCAGCTACGACATCCACCAGTCATATGAGATGTAACAGATCTCCCTATTATCTATGCCATTCAAATTCACCACCTCAGAAGAGATCAGGCACCGCCTACCTAATTCCCTAGGAGATCTAGAAGGAGGTGAATTAAGGGAGTCTATAATTCAATCTTGTACATACAATCTTCAAGATATCATCACCATCACCATCACTCTACGAGTTCTCTCTATCATTTCTACACCACTGTTCTAACAATTAAGTTCTGCAAAGTCCTGGCAGTACTTGCATTCATAAAAAGAAAAAAACTTAATTACTAGATTATTGAAGCTAATTTTAGAAATGAAAAATTAGTAACAATATTATTTCGATTTTAAACTAATCATAAACTAATCATATTTAGCGGGGGGAGGCCCTAAAAACTCTTTTGAAATAATCAATCAATATTCTTTTACTGTTGTTATTGAATTCTTTCTCTTCAACAATTTTTCCCGCCCAATCCCACAAAAAAATCCACTTGTATGCAATGATTTGATGACTTCAAGTTGTAAAAAATAATATTTAACAAATGCTTGGAAGAGGGAAGAGATTATTTTGAACGTTAATGTCAAAATTTTCACTTTCCTGAATCTCAAAACTTTGTGAATGATCTCATACTAAGATTCACTTAAATATTTTCACAAAGATTCATAGATTTTTCTCTCTGTTCATGTGTGTGCAGCTCTTAGTGGAGGCTTTTAATTGTATTATTTTCTATACCGAATCCAATAGGATACTAGAAAATTATTTACAGCTTTGTTTTATTAGAATCTAATTATGAAAGGAAAGTAAATATGTCACACATACTGTATGTGGAAACATAATATTTGCACACACACAGGGTTGGTTTGATGGGAATGGTTGTAAAACAGGTGTGGACATTGTGTAACTAATGAATAGTGATATAACATTGTATTGACAATACAATACAGGAGAATAGTTTTGGTGGAGAGGAGAGGGAGGAATATAGTCTCATTGTTTTGGCTAGTATAGAAATATATCTGATTTAATGTATGGGAGTATGAATAGAAAACAAAGGTACGGGACAGTAAAAGGTCAGTACAATGGTCGGAAGAAACAGGTAACACAATATTGCAAACAATGTCCTTCTCACTGTCATCAGCAAACAGTTCTTTTCCATTTTACTATCTACCTATTCAATGGTATTGTTTACATCACCGTCAGCAGTAAGGATGATGATCTTATTTTATACCCCGTTACTAAGAACTGCCTAATACAAATAACATTTTTTAGAGAAGTGAGAACGGATTTCACTTTCTCTTGATGCCGTAAGATAAATTATTATTGTGATCTAATCAAATTTTTGTGTATATATATATATGAACAAATTATTCACGAAACACTCACACAACTTTCTCTTACCCCAGTTCTTATAATTATAATTGACAAATTTTATAATTATAGCGAATCACATTTAATGAAATTCGTCAAAAACTGAAAAATGTCAAAGCGCACTTCCGGCTTACTAATTTTCTTAAAACTTGGAATTTTGGCCATCTATTTATTTCTAATTAATTTTGTTTGGATAATAGAATTGTATAATCAACTATGACAGCACTTTAGGGAAAAACATAACCCTAACCCACCCCTAAAAGTGCCCTTAAATGAATTTTCCCAGAGAAATGTTTTAAATAAAAGTTGTACACCTTTGTATGTGAGTTTATACATGTTGTTTCAAGAAAATCGCCGGAGCCATTTTTTGATAAAATTGCGAGAAAGTGAAAAAAATCATTTAGTAAAGTGGTGAAGTAAACGCACTTCCAGTTATCTGATTTTTTTTTCAAACTCGGAATTTCAACCAAATATTTAATTCTTTATTTAGATGACAGAATTGTCTAATAAACTGAAATAGCACTTTAGAGGAAGCCGTAACCCGACCCCGCCCCAAAAAGTATACTTAAATGAATTTTCCCAGAGAAATGTTTCAAATAAAAGTTGTAGCTCTTTGTATGTGTAGTTGACATACCAAGCTTGACGAAAATCTTCGGAGCCATTTTTGAGCAAAATGCAAAAAAGTAAGAAAAAAAAAAAAAAACAAACTAGTAAAATGGTACTTTCGGTAAAGGAATTTTGACAGATAACGTACTGTCAGCTCCCCATGGTGTTCCATAAACGGAATATCAAGTTTCAACTTTCTGCGGTTTTTCGATTTTGAGGTATGCTGTTCACATACATACATACATACACAAACACACACACACACACACAGACACACACACACACAGAGACAATTTGCTAAAAACCACATTTTTCCGGTTGAAAAACATTTTTCCGGTGAAAACTAGGTATCGAAAATTTAATACGATTACAATACCTCCTCTTACTAAAAAGGTGTTAGGTACGTGTTATCAGGGTATAATCGTGATGAATTTAATATGGGAGCGCCCTTTGTTGGAACTAATAAAGTATGTAGCGACAATTTATATTTCAACCCTACTGAAATTGTCCTTCAGAAACTCCCAAAATCAAGTTTTTTTTTGGAAAGAATCTTTCAAATAAATGTTATTATAGAATTGTATCACCGCAGAAAATATTTCTAATTCAAAATAAATCGATATAGCCGCTTCGAAAACATTTCAGAAAAAAATTCATTTCCGGTTAAACAATTTTTTTATTCAAATTTGGAATTCTATTAATGGTTCTAATATCTATTAATATTAATGTAGCTGGGAAAACGATATATTGTACAGAAGTAGTACTTCCGGGAAGATAGGTAAAAGTAAGTATTACCCTACTGTTCCCTCAAAACCCCTAATAACAATTCTCCATTAAAATGTTATTAAAAAAATGTCATTAAAATGTTTCAAATAAAAATTTATAGATATTATAATCTGTTTTAGAAGGAGAGAAATTAGTGAGAAAGGGTTTTTAAGAAATAAGCTAGACCGAATGCTGAACACAAAATTGCCAGGAATTTACACGTAAATAGAAATTAGGTAACGAGAGATTTAGACTGAGTAAACAGTAATGTAGTTATTGGTTTCTGACACATTGTAACTGCTATATAAACTGTTCTAAAGACTGTCCCTTGTAGGACTAGCGCAGCTGTACATAAACAGAGTCTCCCACTCTAATCTGGCCTAAGCAGCAAGTGAGATTCTCAATTTTGTGTGTGCCTCTCTCTCTCTCTGCTATAGATCCCTCTCTTCGGATCCTATTACAATATTCAGCTATATTGACAGTATATGAAGCTTAAAGAAAATTGTTGGAGCGATTTTTAGAAAAAATCACAAAAAAAAAGAAGGAAAAAACCTGCTGTAAAGTCGCCCTTCCGGTTGAAAGATTTTGCTCGAAATCTTCTTGTCAGATACGGTGATAGTACCTAAACGATACTGTAATTTTGGAACTTCTGGCGAGTTTTTATTTTTGAGATATTGTGTTCACAAAAAACACAAATATATATACCCGTAAGCACACATTAAGACCATTCGCTAAAAACAATTATTTATCTTACTCAGGTTTACCTCATAAAATATAAACGAGGGTCATTCAATAAGTAACGAGACAAATCGCTGTAGCTCAGTAAACGGTTTGTTTAATCAATACAATAGTTTCTTTGCGTCAAGCTGGCATCCTTGTACTTAGTACCTCATGTATGCTGTTCGAGAGTATTTGGTAAGCATAACCTTAAATGCATTTACTTAACAATGGCGGGTCCGCTCGACCATTGCACCTCGGAAGAACAACGCTTAGTGGCTTAGGGTATTAAAGGTAGTGAAATCCACGAAAGAATGTTGAAAGTGTATGGAAATAATTGTTTGAACCGTTCGAACGTTTACAAATGGGTAGAACTGTTTAAAAGTGGCCGTCTAATTGTGTATGAAGAGCAACGAAGTGAACGACCGGTTGCAGTTGCACCTTCCACTCTCAAATCTCGCATTAACGCCTTAATTCAGGACAACAGGCGTATTACTGTTGTAGGGGTTTTGGTGAAACCCCCACCACTCATCCACTCTAGCGGAGAGAAACAGCCCCTCTCGCACAGAGAGGAGAGGCTCGGCCAGTGTATATATATATATAAGAGATGGACAGTCAGAGGATCATTCTATCGAATTCAGTCTTACACATCAGACATCATTCTGTTGATTCACACTCCGTACATATCATTTAGCCACGTCAGTCTGTCTGTTCAGTTCAGTTCTAAACTATAAAGTGTAAAGTCCTTGGCAGTCAGTTATATATATATACATATATCAATTATATATCTTAACCCAATCTTAAGGTGTTTATCTTTCATCATCAACAACCAACATCTCCTCACAACACCCTTACACTGTTGAACTGATAGCTGAACTCATGGATTCTTGTGGATTCTCATGGATTGGACAACGTGAACTCTTGACTAAAGGCGTGATTTTTGCTTCATGACAACGCGCCTCCACGCAGTCAAGAAATACTTCAAAAAATGGGTTGGGAGATCCTTCCACATCCTCCCTACTGCCCCGTACTCGCCCAATCGGACTTTCAATTTTTTTTGGACCCTTTAAAGAGGCTCTAAGCAGGAAAATTTTTGTTCAATCCAATGAAGAAGTTAAAAAAAATCAGGTGCAAAAGTGGCTTCGAGATCAACCCAAAGAATTTTATGCCAGAGACATACACAAATTAGAAAAAACGATGGGATAAGTGTATAATTGCTGCTATGGGGGACTATGTTGCAAAGTAGCCAAAGTTTTGTATTGATTAAATGATTCTGTTTTGGGGCACAGCGATTTGTCTCGTTACTTTATTAAATGACCGTCGTATAATTTATTGTGAAAACTCAATTTCTAAAAGTTGACCCGATCGTAATACTTCGTTTTAACTAGGAGTAAGAGAACCTAAAAAGGTGCTTCCAAATGATGGGGGCGGGGAAGTCATTATTGTTAAAGGGCATCAAGTCAAAAATAGATTATTGTTGTGAGACATATCTGCAAGCAAATCTTTGATCCATTCGTGCTGGTGGTATTCACGTCCCAAAATATTATATTTATCTTTTATATTTAAAAAAAAAAAAAAATGTTAAAGATACTTTAATCAAAATATATAAATTTATAAGATAAATAACTTGATGTTAAAAGATAATGTGATTACATACCGGGTAAAATAAATATGTTGAGCAAACTATCTGTATTAAGCTGTCACAAAGAGTTCACTTGTGTTTTTATATAGTTACACATTCTGTAATATATATATATATATCAGTGCAGACATTTTAGACAATGAAATAGAAGTAACGACGGGCAGAATGGATGAGAGAAAGAGATGGTAGTAATAGCTGGCAGTGAGTTTTGTACACTCAAGGGAAGTATGTGACGTAACCAGACACACAAGTACTATGGGCTAAAAGTGTTTCTAACATGGAGTTTCTCTGGATGGAAAAGTCCCCTTTTTCCTCTTATACACGGGATATTTCTTTTTGCAAAGGAGTATGGGTAATGAAATAAAACTACCTTCTTCAACATGGTTATACTTCCTAGTCCAGGAAAACCTGTCATGCCGGCTGTCCAACTATATGAGGGAAACACCAACATGGAGAATATAACTCTCCATAAGATGGAGATGGGGGGGTGTGGTTAAAAGAAAAGAAAGAAGAAGAAAAAAAAAAAACGACTACCACTGGGAAGATCTTCACCACCGACCGGCATATGAAGTGTTGGAAAGGTTTGGAAAGAAACCAAGAATAGAGTTTCCTTGATTCTCTGTCCAAGAAAATAAAAAGAAATACAAAGAACGAATGGGAAAAAACTTACTGTCATCAGTTTTTCTTTATTCAGTCCACGCCCTCTGGGAAAACTATCACCAAAAGAGGTGGTAAGAAGTAGTGCAAAGGAAAAAGTTAGAAAAGAGAAAAGAAAAATAGACCACTGTACTGGGAAAAACAGTGGGCAGCTTTTTCTTTCTACATACAATACGATGGTGAGAGGTTAGCCGAGAAGTGTGCTTTCTAGCTCTTTATCCTAACAGCCAGCAACAAGTTTGATCCTATTTACAAACTATCCTTCAAAAATTCTTTCATTTCTTTTCCTTCTAAAAAAAAATCACTTCAATTCACTTACATTTGCTAAAATGTTTTTCATAGTTCTATTAATAAATTATAGAGATATAATTAGAATTTTATATTCATTTTAATAAGATTTCATTATAATATTCATTAAGCTCTTTTTATAGTAAATAATCAAATATCATAATCTTATCTAAAATATTTAACCCAATGCAACAGAAGAATTTTTTTTTTTTTTTTAACATTGAAAATGTTTTTTTTGGGAGGTTATTTGATAAAAATCGTCATGATATCTTCCCCGAATGAATATCGAACATTTACGGAAACAGTCGAACCAGTTACCTATACATTTACCGTTTGTATTTTTTATAACCAATTTCAAATTCAAACTGTGTGTATTGTTAAAATTAACTCGGCGTGTTTTTTTTCTTGACTTTTTTTTTCACATTTATTTAATCTGTGTGGTTGAAATTATAACTCCCCCCCCAAAATAACAAAAAAACTTTAACATATTCACAAGTAAGTGGGATAATTAATAATCAAGAATCTGTGCTTTATTTTTGTATTTGCTTCTAATATTTTATGGATAGGGTTTTTTTTTTTTTAAAAAAAAAGAACAATAAACATTTTCGAGGAGAGGGATTAGCTAAGTGGTTAGCGCATTGGACTCCCATGCGGAGGTCCCGGGTTCGAGTCCACTGCTACCTTTAGGTTTTTTCTTCCTAGGAGCTTCTACAGCTCACTGTTCAGTGATGGACAGTGTTGTCTGTAGCGACAGAACACTGTCAGGAGGCTGGAAGTGCACTGAGAAGGCTCTGGGCGCTAATGACCATAGATGTTGACGCGCCTTAAATTAACAACAAAAAAAAGAAAAAAGTTCAATGTTTTCACTTTTTCGTGAAAAATTATGTTTTAAAAAAAATATATTTCTGAACCTTTTTCAATGTAATGGAATAACATTTAGTTCTATTGAGTAAATTCATCACAATATGCGCTAGTGACTTCACGTTGCCAATACTGGCCAGCGCTATCCTCGCTTCGAACGAATTTTTACTCCTAGTCTGTCAGCTCACTTAAAATTGTATTTAAACCATTAAAGAGCCGATGCCAGTCTTAATTTAACATCTGAAGAGTCTAAATTCAAGAAACATCCACTCTAGGAACCAGCATTCAAGAGCTTGCAATCTACTTGCGAGGAGCCTATAACCTAACTTTCAAAAAGTTACTTCAGGCGAGTGTTTATAACAAGCAGTCAACATTTTCTTAATGGAAATAGAAAACTATCTTAACTGTATCAATCCGCACTCGGCTCTCTATCAAAAGCCTTGAGTGGATTTTTTTGAGAATTGAGGAATTTTTATGAGGTTTGAGGAAGAGAAATGTGTACACTGACTATTAAACTGAGAAATGAAAGTACTGCAAGGATTACAGGAAAGTACTAACATACTGATATAGGAAAGTGGTAGGGTGAGTGTTGAATGACAGTTTGATTTGGCAGTATATTCGTTACTTGATGCTTTCTCTAAGACTCTTTTTCCCATTGAGTCCAGAGATTTCGTTGAGCAATATCCTAACTTTCCCTTCCTGATTTGCCAGGGGATGAAGTGAGCGGATCTTGATAGCTTGTGGTACAGAGATGCGTTACTACGCCTCATGCTACATTTGAGTAACTTATAAGTGGGCCACAGTGGTTATATGATGTGGCCACAGTAAGATATGGTTGCTGACCTCACTCTATTAGAGTCGATAGAGTTCTCATCAAGCTAGCCCATACTAGCTAACAAGGCTACCGTTAGGACAAGCAACAGTTCTAACTTGCCACACCGCTCTGCCATTGATCACTCTTCGCTTGGCTCCTCTCCCTTATATGGGATATACCTGGAGAAATGGAAAGTATAAATTCTCGTCTTACAGAGACAAAATGGTAAGATCAGCTTTATTATCCATGATAAATGATCATGCTAGGGTAATTTTCTAGCAGGACAAAAACCTCATACTGCAAGAATTTGTCAAAATTTCTCCAACAAGATCAGATAAAATTTAGCCTCATTTTTCAAATAAATCCCGCCAGTAAATGAGTGAGGAAAGAATATCTTCGGTTAAGAGTTTTACCTAACCCCAAACAACTTTATGGAGCTAAGACGACACAGTAGAAGTAGATTGTTGTAGGGGATTCTCGCACTGTGACCTGAAAGATCTATTGTGCCTTCCTTCTCAGTGCACTGCCGGCCTCCAAGCAGTATTCTCTAGCTGCAGACAATACTGCTCATCACCGTACAGTGAGTTGTAGACGACACAGCAAGTGTACGAAGTTATTCTGTAAAAGAAAATCGATTAGCTCATTCGAAGCTGCCCTTTAGAGTTAGATTGTATTCTTAACGATGTGAAACCACCCAGTAGGCATTAAATTTCTTGTTTATTTCATACTGATTTTTTTCTGAATTGGAATCATTAACTTTTGGGTTAACATGAATAGCATAAATATTCAATCCTGTAATGTGATTCTTCCGGAAGAGTTATTTTGGTAGGCAGTTTATTTATTTTCATTTATTTTGAAATTACAGTAACAGTTGAAAAGAAATCTACGATACAGAAGGGCAATATAGATAAGGTAACAAAATTATCCCGGAAAAGATGGCAATCGGAAGATAACAAAGAAAATACCATTAAAGCAATTGTTATCACAAAATAAATGTTTCCTTACTTAAATTACTAAACCCAAATCAGCTGATTTTGTCAATGCAATTAAATATTTTGGATTTTTTCAGAAGTGGCATGCAATAGCTAATGATTCAGGAAAAATTGACAACAATTGAAAGAGAGAGAGGATCTAATGCGCGGTAGGTTACACCAATCAAATCCTCGATTAAACAAATCACCAACGGCTTCGAAATGTTTTAGAAAAAATTTGTTGTGAACATTCATACGGACTTTATTATAATGCAATATTATACGAATATTATCCACTTACAAATTTCGCATAACGCAGTCAATGTTTTACTGGAAAGCGCACCGAACTTCATTCCTTCTACCCAACGTAAGGCTAAACCAATAAAAGAACAAAGGATAATAAAAAAAAAATTTCCAAAAATTCTTTCTATTTAACTTGTTTTATTTATTTATTGTTTTAATTTTTTTTTCATCGGAGACATTTTCCACGGTAGCCTGCTTCAGCTTGTGGTCATCGACCGGTTTTGGGCGTTCGCCCATCTTCAGGATGCGTTTTCCAGAGAGTGTGACAACACAGACTTGCACAGAGCAAATTCAGTTTTACACACTGCCTAGTGTTTTAAACTGTATTTAAAACTAAACTCGGAAAATGTCTCTGATGCTTTTCAGCTCTGCGGAACCAACCACCACACAACAACTATGGAGCCAGTGAGGCTAAGTATTTTAACTTAATTTCTCTTAGAGAATATATTTAATTTAATCTACCAGTGTGTTCTTAATTATTCTTAATACTTCTATCTCTTAACCGTATATACATACAAGCCCTTTTCGCTAAGACGCTCACGCCACAAGCTACCTATACACACAACACACCAAAACATTACACCCGAAACCGGTCGATGACCATAAAAATGAAGCAGGCTACCATGGAAAATGTCTCTAATGCTTTCCAGCTCTGTGGAACAAACCACCATAACAATTAATTTTTTTTTTTTTTAATTTAAGGCACGTCAACATCTATGTTCATTAGCGCCCATAGCATTTTTAGTGTAGTGCCGGCCTCCGGACAGTGTTCTCCGATACAGATAACACTGTCCATCACCGGACAGTGAGCTTGTACAGGCTCGTAAGAAGAAAAAATCTAAGGTAGCACAGCTGGATTCGAATCCGGATCTTCCGCTTGGGAGTCCAATACGCTAACCATTTAGAGCTATTCTCTTCCCTTAGTTTTATTTGTTAATTTTCTTTTGGTTTCCATTTAAATTATAGGTTTGTAAAAGTAGTATTTCAGTTTAACTGATTTTCCTAAAAAAACTCCGAATTTTGGCAACACATTAAATATTTGTTAATATTATTTAGCCAGTAGAATAATATTTTATATTGAAATGACACTTTAGAGGAAATCCTAACGCCAACACCCCTTCTCCACTCGCAGAGGAACTTGCTTAAATGAGTTTTCTTTTAGAAAAAAGCTGGAGCTCCTTTTATGTTTACTTGATTTACACCATGTTTAGAGATCAATATGTCAGCATTTCAGATTTCAGAAAATCTGCAAAAAAAAAGAAACTCAAAAATTTTTTCAGGGAAACAGCAGTCAATCTAATTTTTATCAAAACCTCATTATCATGTAAAATCTGGGCTAAATACCAAGTTTCAGTTTTTTGTTTTGTTTTGCAAGTTATACTGGCCACACACGTACACATGCAAACAATTATACACAGATCAATTATTAGAAATCACTTTTTAAGATTCAGAGAATTCAGAGATATCGAAAAATTTGCTGTGATTGCAATAAAGCAGTTAAAATTTATTGTTTAAATAAATGTTATTGTAAATCGTCGTATCTAATAAAACTTTATTGAATTCTTAGTATATTTACACGTATTTAAGTGTAATAGTAAAGCTTCAAGAATAGAGAACGGAAGCCAGGGGGGAAAATATCACTTTAAGGGTTGGAAAACAGGAAAAGCTTTGTAATAGTGTAAATATTGTAGATAGGTTGTAACACATAGTAATATGTTTAGTTACTGTGTGTGTGTGTGTGTGTGTATGGATGTCACTGACATTGATACCCGTCCAGAATGAGAAGTGTGTAGGAAACTTGGTGTTTGTATGTATGTAAGGGTCCTAACCATCAAGCAGAAGATGTATATGTAAGTATGTCCTTTCCACCTAGTATAAACCACCACGTGTAACCTGATATACGATCCTTTCCAGCATCACTAATTCTCTGTACCTTTGTCTACACAACAAGGTCTTCCCTCTACACAGCATTTTCTACCTATATAGCCTCATGCACACCAATCTAGGGTAAAGATATATATATATCTTTATCTCAGCATAGTAGGTTTCATGTATGAAAGCATAGTATATGCTCTCACATTGTCGTCATAGCCTAGTATGCACTATACCTTCCATAAAATACATAAACATATACACACACAAGAATGTGTAATTTTGCACTGAAGTGAACATCTCCCTCCCACTATATATATATATATCTCTCTCTGCACTCTCTAATCAGTTTGGCCCATATACTAGGGTGAGCAAGGATAGTAGAGTATGTCCAAGAGTGGAGTGTGGTACTGGCAGCATCCCAAGTGGTCGTCATCGGAGGTAGGGGCGGGCATCGTTGTTGGCGCAATACACCAGGGTGGTGGAATTTAATTTTGAATCCACCCATCCTTCACTTTCTTCTGCGCTAGTAAAGGGGCGGCGGGGTGATGTAGAGTGTTATCTATGTTATCCTGGGTTGGAACACTAAAGCATGCCGCCAGCTGGTTATAGCCAGCCTATAGTATACAAGTGCAGGAAAACTAACTAAGGACGACAGACAAATGCCATCAAGTTTCCTCTATTTCACTCACACACACACACTGTTAAACAATTCCCTTGAAACAAAACATACCTACGCATACAATCAACCCAAAGTTTACCTACAATATTGTAAACTTTTAATTTAGAACAAATTGCTTGAAATAAAAAAAAAAAGAATGAATTCCTTATTAAGAAAGTTTGAAATAATTTGTTTATTAAATATAACCTAATTTTATCTCATTCAGTAAATTAAATAATTGTACCATTGAAACTAAAGCATATTAAACTCGAAAGTTTATTTCCGAAAAAAGCCTATAACACGATTAAATATATAGCAAATGTTTCTATTATCAATGAAAAATCTAGGATATAGTTCAGGATAATCTAGGATAATTGAATTAGGTTCAGAGGCAAGCTGTTCCCAATTTAAAGTTACGGTTCCCGTTTTTAACCAGGAAGTAGGAGAAAGCGTTTCTGGGGGGTGTGCGAATGATAATGATGTTGTTTTTTTTTTAAAAAAATATTTGGATATTTGAAATTATTAATTAATTTCCGGTAATGCGAAGCGATAATTGTTTTTGTATAGTATGACTTGAAGGCTGCACTTATTTCATCTAACTTTGCAAATGTAATTCGACTGTATGTTATCACGGAACTCATGTTAGACTAGCAAACACTGTCTTTTGAAAAGCATATAAGAATTACGTTTTAAATAAAAACTGCTCTTTTTTCAATTAGCTGAAATCTATAGCATGCTTACTCAATATATAGAACTTAAGAGCAAAAAAAAATGGCTCCAGGACTTGCGCCGGTATAAGGTCTTGCATGGAAAAGTTAGGAAAGATGGCGCACATTTCAAAGTTATGCCCTGTATGAAAATATAAAAGATATATTAAAGAGGTAATTCTTATAAAACATATGTCAACTACTATTATCTAGAAAAAAATGTTATTTTTCAAAATAATGACATTCTCATTTATTCCAGAAACAAAATACAAATACACTACATTTGGCCGTCTCGCCTACTTGTAGGATAGATGACGCACCATCGGCACCATAGGTAGGAGAGATGCCGTACCTCCTCTCTATGAAGGAAACATAGCTGATCGACATGAAACTTGGTAAACACTATGGCTACAAGTCCAACATTAACTAAAGCGTGGAAATCTTTCATTCAATTGCAATTAATATAGAATATAAAAATTTACTAATGCGTTATGAAAATTCAGGTATTCACCAAATATAGCTGATGCGGCAAAAAACGTTCATAGAACACAGAAGAACATACAAAATAACTAGAGAATTTTGCAATACGTTCGCTTCTGATCTCCCTACCCTGGGAATAACTTACCTTGTGAATACCATGTGGTGGCAAACAAGAGAAGTAAAGCCTCTGGTCATCTTCCCTACCTCCGTCATCACTCTTAACTTTACCCTATATTAAATGGGCTGGCGACCGGCATCGGCATATCTCTTGGCAGCAACCCATGAGTCAATCTCTCAGATGGAAATCTTTGCTATTTTTTAGGTTATGCCCAATATCTCAATAATAAGGGCATTGGTTAGAAGAATTGAGCTCTTCTCTGATAGTCAGATCGCAGATGCGAAGACGGAAAAGATAAAAAATGAGACGAAAGGATCTTGAGAGGTCGGATTCTGTGACACTATTCAGAATCGGGGCCTGGCAACGGTAACTCCATGGGATGGGTGCAGTAGAAAGCCTTAAATGTCACCTCTGCAATGAAGGAGACATGGATCATATTCTTGGTTTGCGCACAACTAAGTGGCACCAGACAACTACTTAGTACACCTAGCAATTCTGACCTCAAATCTTTGTCCTGTTTTATTAGACTGCTAGACGCCAATGGCAGAGTTATTAAAGGTGGATATTGATTGAAAAAAAAAAAATTATCTTTAATTTTACAGAAGAAATAAGAGCTATTGAATTATTCCTAATAATTTTTGTTTTTTTTTTATAAATATGTGTTGGTTTGACATCCTATTTTATAGTTTTCTTTTCATTTTTGCTTTAGACCTTAAAAGGGAGAATAATGGGTGAGATATGAGTTATCGTAGTTTTGGTCCGATAATGTTCTAACATTTCTAGCTGGGGTGGACACAGTGTGTGCCAAGGCAACCAACCAGAAGTCTTTTCTTCTACATCTTCCTCTTCACAATTCCTCCCCCCCCCCCACTGATACTTCCACTATTTCTTCAGCCAAATACAACTGTGCTAGTATTGTATGTACATACATGCTCACAAATACTCATACACACAATACTAAGTTACTACTTCAATTCTATCTTCTTGTTCGGTGTAACACTCTTACAAAAACCATCCAACTTCCCTTGGTACATCCTAAGAGGGTTACAAACCTCCACCCCCACCGCTACCACTACCACCACCACCTGATGCTTTAACATTCCCTTTTAACTTCAACACCCTTTCTATTCTTACTTCTATATCATTCATCAAGTCTTTTATTTTTTTTCTCTCTTTTTTCCACTTTCTTTCTTTCTTTATTCCCTTTCAAAAAAATGCTTTCATGATTTCATTTCCAAAAAAAAAAAAAAAGAAATGAAAAAAGGAATGACTACTAACTATATTTCACTAACTACATTTCTTAGCATAAATTAATTTATTACTTTTAATATATTTATTTCAGAAGAAATATTTAATTAAAATGTACGGTAGTAAGAGAAAGTTTACCACACTATTATGAAATGTTTATTTTTTCTCATAAGTTCTAGAAAATCACAAATTAAACAATTTTTTTTTTTTCACTTTTTGACTATATTGGTTGGGTTAGCTGTGACTATATTGTAGGCCGTATGATGCCTCATTGACAAAAAAGAAAGATGACTGATTATATTTTATAATATAGATATATTATTATATATATATAGTCGATAAAATATTAACTTTGTTGTCCCGTGTCTGCAATAGGGAATTGTTAAACTAAGTAATTTTTTTTAAATTTAAGGTGCGTCAAAATCTATGGTCATTTTCGCCCGAAGCTACTTCAGTGCATTGCCGGCCTCCGAGCAATGTTCTCTTGTTACAGACAATACTGCCAATCACCGGACAGTGAGCTGTAGAGGCTCCCCAGGTAAGCAAATTTATTATTGAGAAGTTAAAATTATGGAGGAAAAGGGGATTGCAGAAGCATTGAAGGAACTGGAAAGGTCCTGACAAAAAGATTTGTAAACGATACAAGACAGGTGTGTTTTGTTTTGTTGAAGGGGCATAACAACTAAGGCCCTTTGCCCCTGATGTTCAGCCAGAGTATACACTTAATCACACTTTTCATCCGACCAATCTTTCCAAGTACAATTTCTGATATAAGCGGCCTCTACACGGTCAATAATATTGTCAATATCAGTATTGACAATATTTCCATCAATACTCATGCTAACCACTATCAATATTTCATTACCTTACACGGTCAATATTATTGTCAATACTTTTGTCAATAACTGTGCTCATTACTTACTATTTCTGCCACTAGGAGAGTGTATTTACGTGTTTATGCTCGTCATTTTGTTGTTTTTTTTTTTACCTTTAAAAATAAATAATCGTTCAAAAGCTTGCGTAGCCATTATTTTGGCCCAAGGTTATAGTTAGCTCTTTATCATGCTGCTCACTTTAGTTAATATTGTACAGAAAACTCAAGGGGGGCAGCTCTAATGTTTCTTATTTAAATTACTTCCATTATCTTTCACTTTTAATTATAATTCCTTTATAAAACATTGAAAATAAACATTATCCTAATAATATATTTAATAAAATATAATAATACTGGTAATTTTTAGATACATTTATTTTTTATTAACACCTTAGAAGGCAAAATACTAAATCTTTATCTAACTTTCCACCAAAATCAGGCATAAACAAGGAAAATTGTTTGATTACTTTTCATGTAGACATGTAGTGATTTAATATGCCTACCATTCGGAAGGAAAGTTAGAAGCCTATTTTCTCTCTATATTAAACAGCATGGCAAATAAAAACCCTTTTTGAAACAAAAAGTTAAATTAACTGCGAAACATTCATACGATTTTTCTAATAGTGCAATTGTCAGAGTTCAAACTGAAATGTTTTCTTAAAATGGAAATTTTAAATTAATTGGGGTGTCAACTTTAATATATTATAGGAGATGTTCATTACATAGAATCCTTTAACCTATTATAATAGTATCGCTTTTGTTTTGTACAGGTTAGTTTCAACGTTCGATAAAATTATTCAACTGAGTATTGATGGAAATATTGGCGCCGCCCCTACACCAATAATATTGTCGATATCCCCTCCAATTCTCAGTATTGATAGAAAATCTGAATTTCATCAATACTCTTGTCAATACCGACCATCAATACAATTTTTTCACCTTACACGATCAATATTATTGTCAATACTCTAAAGTATTGTCAATATTATTGATCGTGTAGAGGCCGCTATACATGCTGAGATTAAATTAAATAGCTAAATGTCTCTAAGGAATTGTATTGTTTTGCTTACGCTACATTCATCATCATCTTTCAGATTGTTTGGCATATTCAATCTTTCTCTAATACCAGCATATTGAGGACATTCAATTAGAATGTGGTGGACAATCAATGGTATCAAGCAAACGTTACATATCGGCCGGTTGCTCACTACGAAAGAGGTATCTGTGTGTTAGCAGAGTATGGCCTTAGCGCAATCTTGCCAATACAACTTCTTCTCGTCGAACAGCTCGATATGACATCATCCATTTCCTTGGGGAGTTTTAATATTTCTCAGTTTATTGCAGTTGGCATGAATTCCTATTCTCTCTTCCATAGGGCAATTAGCTCTTTCTTCAAGTGATTTCTCCAATATACAAGACATGAAGTATCTTTTCTCCCTCAGTAGGATACAAAATTGATGGTCCTAGTAAATGTATTGACTGGACACGCTTGAGATAGCTAGTCATTTATACACTTACGCAGGACAATTAGTCCTTTGTGTCAAAGGAACTGCGTTTCCTACAATTAAGTAGGTCACTTTTTCTGTTTCACCAGTAATAGGTTTCCATTATTTGAAAGTGCATCGTACTCATGGAAATGCTTGTGGGAGTTGGAGTTTAGGGTTATTTTAAGAAATTGTGTAGTCAGACAGATAGATTGGTGGGGAGTATCCTCTTAGAAATTGGTTTTCCCAGATATTGGCTTAGGTTGCGCACCTTCGGGCATCCATCTTTAATAATAATAATAATAATAATAATAATATATGCAGTTAATATTTCAAATTTTAAGAAAATCAATGATTCCATTATCGAGATATTTCCGTAAGAAGTAGAATCTTACACGGTATAAATCACACGGTTTTCTTCAACCTTTCTAGCAATGCATTTAAAGGTCTTATTTGCAACACACACACATACACACACACAAAAACACACATACAATATATATATATATATATATATATAAATGTTTTATATAGCATACTATACTTTACTCAAATTGTTTGTGCAAACTATCAAAACTCCACATTCAATATTTTTCCCTTAATTGCATTGTCTTCCGAAAATAGCTCTCATTCTCATCCTAGGAGCCTCTACAGCTAACTGTCTGGTGATGGGCAATGTTGTCTGCAATGAGAGTATACTGTCCGAAGAGCACTGAGAAAGCCAGACCAGAAATATTGCGCGTCTTAAACAAAAAAAACTAAATAAAAAAAAAAAAAAAAAAAAACTAATCACAACTCCTTCCTTTCTTTACTTTGACTCATTGATTTGACCCCGTTTGTCAAAAAGTGGCCTAATACCTTTCAAATTATTCTTGTCAGAAGGAAGAGGTGTTAATCAGGAATAACCAACTGTATGAAAGTATTAATACAGTAGGAGGCTTGCAGCAACATCTATTTTGTAATAATTGTGTGAAACTTTGTTTTTAAGACTCAGGGAAATTTCGATGACGAATTTTTTTGTATCCAGCGATGACCGTGATTCAACCAAGTGAATAAAAAAAAAAAAAAAATGATAAAAAAAATTAGTTAAATTAATAATACTTTTTCTATTGTGATCCAAAAATTAGTTTTGTGGGGGGATAGGGCCACCAGTTAGCGTGGTATAGTAACAATAAAACGGAATAAATTACAATATGATGTAAAATTGTAATAACATTAACTGATCAATATATAATGAAAGGGAAAATGTTATGCATGATAGAAGATAGTACCATGAAAAACGGGGGGTGGGGGGGTGGGTATTTATTTATACAATAGATAATTTACTGACATGAAAATCACCTGCCATAGAAATGGGTTATGTATGCTCAAGTTAGGGCAATTTGCTCTTACATTACTTTCACATGTTTTTGAAGTGTATCTATATTATATTGATTACTACTTTAGATCTATTATATATATAAAACCCCTTTATGCGTGAGCTTGAGGATTCAGTAAGTATACCTGCTAAAATGTCCGGCCTACCTTACGGTAATAATAATGTAATGGAATCAGATATTAGATGTAATGGAATCGTTTGATGTGTGATTCCTGGAGTAGCAGATGTCTAGAAGAGGGCGGAAGTTAGTTTGAGAGATTTGGAAGTTAGTGCTCGAATTATTAAACGGTTTTTTATATAAAAATAAACTGTATTTTAACAATAATTTAAACGTGATAAATGGTAACTAATAACTATAATAAAATACTTAATAATAAATAGAAGATAAATAGATGATAATTTAGAATGGTTAAAATAACGAACTAAAGTGCACAACTACGAGAATGATAAGTTGAATATAACTGTGAATTGCCGCTCGTGTATAGTTTGGTCGTAGATGATATAATAATCCTTTCGTCGTATATCATAGAGTTTATATATACTGTTGTTCACACTCACACCAAGACATCTGTCTTAGTGTGCGGCCTTGTGCGACCTTCGTAGTTTGCTGACCTTATTTAGTGGCCATACTTATCGCGGTGCCTGCCTTTTGATGTGAGAATTGATGAAAAGGCTTTGTTGTTTGTTTGGTTGACCGCGGCTGTCGGCGGCCAACAGTGTCACTCTTAACAGCTGGCTGGAACCACTAGTTGTAAATTATTATTTCTTTGGTGTACTTTGCCGATGTCAATGACTTTGGCTGGAACCACTAGTTGTAAATTATTATTTCTTTGGTGTACTTTGCCGATGTCAATGACTTTGCCATGTCATTACAATAATAATATTTATTTATTTATTTCTCTCCGGGGGATCTCCCATATATTTGTATGGGGGCCTAAATTACAGTCAAATAAATACAGGATAGCACAGCACACATAAGTGACAAAAAATTCTAAGCAAATTAACAGAAAAAAAAAACAAAAAACCAAAACAAGTAAAAGGAAGTGTAACCAAAAGCCCGAGTGATTTATCAAGCTTTACCAACCACAGAAAGAAAACTGTAACTTTACAAGGGTAGAAAAGTTGTGCCGGGCATTTTTTCCCCTACCATTTACTAACTCTTAACTCTCAAGGGCTAATTGTGGTTAAAGGGATAAAGAGGGAAAAGGAAAAAAAGAAAACACAATAAAGGGAAAATTTGCCTGTAATTTATAATTAGCGGATTAACTTGTGGCAAAGCGATTAAAATAGCACATATGTATATCATATTTATCTGATTAATTATATTTTTTTCCATATACGTAGAAGTAAACCCATTAATCCTACAATGAAAGAGTGACCTATATTTTACTTTCTATACTCATGACTTACAAATTTATTTATGACTTTTTCTCCATCCACCGTAATCACTTCCACTGTAAAAAGAAATATCGAGAATTGGGTTGAATACAACAATTAAAAAATATTAAAAGCTGTTGATAATAAGAGATTATTCGTTAAATTTCAAGCTTAAAAGCTTGAAAACTTACTGAATGATAATATTGTCTTGAAATTAACACTTCAAAAACATTTCTAATGCCATGCCATTAGTAAGGAAGCCTCGAAAATTAGCTTTTCAGCCTTTTTGTTATATGGAGACGAAATTGGTATGGTGAAATCTTTTACATGTTCCGCTAAGTTTCTATCGGCCCCTTCCCGGCTAGATCAGTGTCAGATGCTTTGGAAACTAAAATGCATCTGTTCCCTATTTGTTCTACTATTATCTGCTTCTGAAGTCTAGGATCTGGGCTATGCTGATAGAAAAGGACTCCCTTAAAAATTCTTAACAATTCTCTTAGGATTTTCCCAAAATACACTTAATCATTAGGTTAGATCAGGAATGAGCAACCTTTTTAATCAACAGGCCAATTTAAATTTTAAAATTTTTTGGGGGGCCGCACATAAAGTAACACTTATTAATAATTTACAAAACTTTATTTATAATAAACATTAAAATAAAAAAATATAAAGTTTAAAAAAAAGTAAAGATTTCATATACAAATTTTAATGCAAAATAAAAACAAACAAGAAAAGAACAGAAAAACGAATTTACTTGAAATTTTTAATGAGAAATTTGGCATTGTTTTTTCGATACAAGCTGATCAATATCAGCCGGAATTGATGAGGTAGCTACAAGTACGCAGCTTTCTAATCGTGCATCACTCAATCTTTATCGGTGGTCATTTTTGATTAATTTCATGGTTGAAAATAATTGTTCGCAAACATATGTTGCTAGTTAACAACTTACCAGTCTGACTGATTGTGTGACAGAAGCAAACACAAACAAGCACAGACGCGGCGCGTTCGTATTGCATGTTTGAACAAGTCGCCGACAAGTGAGTATCTCATCACAAACAAGCACAGACGCGGCGCGTTCGTATTGCATATTTAAACAAGTCGCCGACAAGTGAGTAACTCGTCACAAAAAATTGTTTCGGTTTAGTATGTACTACCATTTTATTATAATTAATTTTATAACAATATATTGATGGGAGAAAGTCGATAAAATAAATTCAATTTTAGAAATGCTTGGCGGGCCGCATAAACATGTTTAACGGGCCGCATGTTGCTCATCCCTGGGTTAGATTACAAGCCGGCACTTTATATATATATATATATATTTTTTTTTTAATATCAAGAATTTTTAAGCGCTCTTTGTTAAAGCTTCGATTAATTTAGAAAAATAATAATTTTTAAAATTTATGTTTAATGTAATATAAACAATCCCCACCGCTGCAGTGTACTACATCAAACAAGAGGACTTTGGACGTTTGAAGTTGAGTGGAGGAGCTACAGTCAGTCTTGGCCAAGCTTTACTAGTTTACTTATCTGTTCTTTGTCTGTCGGCAGCTCAGCTGGATGCAGTTGGAAAAATTCTTGTTATCATTACTTGATTAGTTTCGTTCTCGCTGCGGTCTTACCGCTCACCAGAGAAATTTCCGTCATCAGGACGATTAAGAGAACGCCCAGTCGCCCATTCCGCGCCCAGCCGCTACCAAGCGCCCCGTCGCTTTATACTCTTCCAGCTCATTGTACAGGCAAATATAATTTCGTATATGCCGGCCGGTACGAGCCACAGGTACCAACATTAAAATATTTACCGGTAATAAAAAAATTCAATTCTATCTTTCGTAATAAAGTAAAAAAGTAAAGTAATGCCTATTTTTTCAGGCCGGCTTAACATCCAACTACCAAATTAGGTCTCGTGGATGGGGGAGGAAGCACCTACTTTACTATTAACATTTTTTAAACAAATATAAAATTTAGTAGTTATACGCTGGACTCGAACTGGGGACCTCCCACTTACAAGTCCACGCTCATAACCACTACACCAACACCCGCCCAATCTTCCGTAATATATGCTCTGCCCATAGTAAAAATTACAATTTATAGCATTTATATTATTTCTATAATATTATTATTGATTATTGAAATTCAATAAAATGGAATATGATTCTGTGACTAATGGTTGGTTTTCCCTGATTTTGCTAATACAGTCCATTTTTTTTTTGTCCAAGTAACCAGCTCAGTATTCCTAAGGCTTCACGACGAAAGTTTTTAACTATTTGCGGGACCCTTAACACTCTTTATGATCTAAAACTTTATGGGTTGAAATTAAAAAAAATAGGCTAGCATCTCTTTTTTTCCTTCAAAAACTAAACTTTTTTGCCTCCATCTTAATTACCTCCCATTTTTGGTTTAGGAATGCCTGCATTATGGATGGGTGCCTCTATCATGGATCTCGAGAATAATTCAAAAATATTTAACGAATTTTTCCATAAGATAAATCTTCGACAGTGTCAACATTGGGATGCACACGTATATTACAGCATTTTTTTCATTAAGAAGACATTGTGTCCTCTTTTGGAGGTCCTTGGAGCCCCCTTTTTCCAACTCATCCAATTTAAAAACTTTTATACATTCAGTTCTATCACACTTATTCTTGCCTGTCTTACCTCTTACTCGTATATAAGAGTGCTGCATAAATATTTTTACAAAGACCATATTACTTCCCTGCTAGTCACCGCTCATTCCCATCTAGTCCCTACTAGGTCCCTACTTCCCTGCTAGTCACCGTTCATTATGTCCCACCCCTCGCTGCCAGGGATCCCAACACATTCTTCACCTTCACAACATTTCTAGCACACTAATTAAGTTTAAGTACATTTTTCCCTTACTTAATAATGTGCTATTCTCCTGGCATTTATATCTTTAATGAACCTATTTTTATTTTTTTAATTTTTAATTTATATGTTGCCTACTTGTCATGTAAATCAGACTAGCTTCTGTAGTTTTTCTTATAATTTATTTTTATGCAACTCTTATTTTCCGCAAAGAAATATTTATTTATTTATTTATTTTTAAAGCTTTAAGTATCGAAATTATAAGTATTTTTGTTTCAATAACTTAGTTTAGATGTTAAGCTTTTCTGTTATTCAATAATTGATTCCATTGAAGTATAATCATAATAACAAAAGTATAACTCTAGTGAAGTTGAAACAAGCATGTTTACAACTTACGACAAAAATAATATTTGTTAGAGAGCGCTATTATGAAATTCCTACGCAGAAGAATTGTTGTAAAAATTTGGTTAAGTATGGATGGTCTGAGAGCTATTCTAGTGTTTGGCATAATCAGTGAGTTCGTCCGATTACGTCTAAATTAAATTTCAAGAAAGATAGATTCTGATCTCCCACGCCTGGCCATATAGATTTTTGTTCGAATAAAAATAACGTTTATACGAGGTGTGTAAATTAAGTAATGAGACTGATTATTTTGTCTTTTTTTTATTCAAATAAAATTACAATTCAACAATGTCCCCTTCAAAGTAACTACCTTGGGAAGCCACACAACGCTGAAGACAATTTTTCCATTCGTCATAGCAGTGCTGGAACTCGGATACTGGAATAGACTTCAGTTGGTCGGTTACGGCTGTTTGAATATTCTCCAATGTTCCAAAATGACGTCCCTTGAGGTGATTTTTCAATTTGGGGAACAAAAAACGTTCCAAAAAATTGGGATCGTTTTCAATTGCTCCCAAAAAGTCAAGGCTCCTTTCCTTTCTGATGTCTTTTTTGCTCTTGTGAAAGATTTTTCGGAACCATTTTTGCACAAATTTTTCTCATCCCCAATTCATTAGTCAAAATTTGATGAACGGTTGTGTGAGTCAAATTCAACTCTTCGCCAATCATTCGGACTGTCAAACGACGATCTGAACGCACGAGATCGCGGATTCTGCCAAACATTTTCGTCGGTTCTTGAAGATGAAGGCCTTCCGCTGCGAGGCTCGTCTTCAATTGATTCCCTTCCTTCTGCAAACGACTTAAACCACCTAAAACCCTGTGCTCTCGACAAAACATTGTCTCCATAGGCCTGGCACAGTTTTTCAAACGTTTCCGTTGCACTGTGCCCAAGTCTGAAGCAAAACCTGATAGCACAACGTTGCTCGTAATTGATGTCACTTATTTTTAAAACGCACTGAAAAAACCTTGCTCACAAAAAAAGTCACTACGGACAGTGCAACAACTCTAGCATTTTCAAATTTGCACTGGACGTGTATCAGATGTTTACTTGCCCTACCACGCATGCGCCGCGTCTCCAGTGTTGCCAGATCAAACACTAGAAAATCAGTCTCATTACTTAATTTACACACCTCGTATATGGGGTTCTCCAATTATTATTAGAATTTGAAATAATAAGAGGTTAAATAGAACTGGCACAATTCTCTAATTTTTACTCTTTTTTTTTTTTTATATCTTTTGATGTATAGAAATTTTTTCTTCAAGATCCACAATAGTTAAGAACTACTTGTCTAAACAAGTTTTAGAAGTAGTAAAGTTGTGTTGAAAGTTTTTGAAGTAGTTTAAAGTATAAAATATAAGGGGACTTATTACGAAAAAAAAAAAAATCAAGTATCTACAAAATATGAATGCATGAAAAGAAAATAAGGATCTATGAAAATGTTAGAATATATAGAAAGTAAAATTGTGTTATGAATCGCTCAAATAATTTCATCTTCATAAATAAATTCTCCATTTCTATATCACAAATAAATTTATTATTTTTTTTAATTTCAATTTTTTATATAAAAAAAAGTTAGGTATTTTAATTTCTTTTATGTGCACACATTTTCTACAATGTATAAAAAAACAATAAAAACTACAATGAAGACTGAAGGGGAATTTTGATAGCCTCTCTCCTCTATATCTCTCTTCCTCTTAGTAAAAGATTTTGATGTCCAATAATAATAATAATAATAATAATAATAAAAACAGCCTTTATTTGGTTTTAGATTACAGCGATATATAAAGAACATAAAAACAAAACACATCTTCTTCACAAACAAAAAAAAAAAAAGTAGAAAATTTAACTAAATCAATTCATAAGAATTTAAATTATCAGTCCTCTATACTTCACTAATTATCATAGTAATCCATACAACCATCACTATTCACTAAAACCAGTCCCTAGTCCCTAACACAGCATAGGCCTCTCCCATTCTGTTCCATTCTTCCCTGTCTTGTGCTATTTTTAATCCATGATAAACCTGCGTGTTTCACCAACTCATCCGCCCATCTTCTGTCGCCCTCTTTTCCTTCGACTGAAATATGGTTTCCATACGGTAACTAACTTACACCACCTGTTATCATTAGTTCTATCTAGTTAGGTGTCCAGCCCACTGCCAATATGCTTTTTTAATCTTAACCTCAATATCTTTCACATTGGTTCTCCTCCTTATAGCTTCACACCTGGATACGATCTTTACGTTTAATACCCAATATACTATGTACCATTGCTCTTTGAGTAGTTTTTAATCTTTGCGTATATCCTTCTTTGTTAAGGTCTATGTCTGCAAACCATACGTTAAGCACGGTACCACACAACTATCCAAAATTTGCCCTTTCTTTATTTCACTAATATTTTTATTTTGTCATATGAATTTTAAGGACCAGAATTTCTTCCAGGCGAGAATTATCCTTCTATCAATTTTCCTTTTTAGATCTATCTTGGAAACAAACAGTCTTACCTAAATAGATGATTTCTTCGCCCAGGATAATGGCACACCATTGACTTTAACATCTAATTTGGGACCATTCGTAAACAGCATTGTTTTACTGACTTTTAAATTTAGTCCAGCTAAACTACCAGCTTCAACTAGTTCATTTATGATTCTTTCCAGCATGTTTGGAGACTCTGCAAAAAGAACGACATCATTCGCAAATCTAATGTTACTCAGTCTTTTCCCATTCACATACAGACCATACCTACTACTATTCCAGTTCAAATTCCTGAATACTTCTTCTAGTAGACAATTGAAGAGAGAAGGCGATAATGGGTCACCCTAATTAACTCATTTATATATCCTAAAATATGGTCCCAAATTATCCATCTTAATCCTATCTACACTACTGGAATAAATATTTTTTATCAACTTAATATATATTGATGTCCAATGAATAATGTCGAAACTTTCAAGGAATTCCATTTCGTACGAATTCGATTGTGTGATTTTTTTTTTTTTTAATCCATCGCAAATCAAATGAGGAAATATGAAAGAATTATTAGGTGGTCGTATCACAATATTTTTTTATAACAAAGACTTTTCATCGTTTTCTTACAACATTTTAGAAAGAATTCCTAAAAACTTCAGAGTCATGAAAAGGGGAAATGAAGCGTTAAAAATACGTATTTATCTTAATAAAACTCTAGGCGAAAAATATTTTAACCTAAATAATTATAAGATTTAGTTGTTAATTAACGGAATCTTAACTTAGTAAGAGTAATGGGGACTAGCGATGACAGTCACTATTAGTGGATGGTTTTGTGTGTAAGTGTGCGTATATATATATATACACGTTGTGTGTGGCGCATTTATGTGAGTTTTGGAGCAGCATGTGCCCTAGTTGTCTGGCTCAATCTCTACTTATGTAAGATACAGGTTTAGAATGCCTTGTCGATGAGTAAGAAGGGTTGCGCATGAGTGTACACTATTTGGTTCCTTTCAATTACCAAGCTTATCTGTGCCAAGCAGTGAAGCACCAGGCAGTAAAGCCCCAGTAGTAGTCCACAGCCAAGTGTTAACCCCTTGGAACTTCTTCATCTTGTTGCTTGCCTATCCTCTCAACTGCACCAAATAGCTTCGCATTCACTGAGCAAGCGAACAAGCGAGAGAGAAAATGACTGTACAGGGAGAGAAAGAGAGACCCCATATAAACACACGCACTAAACTCTCTGGAGTGCTGGAAAACTTCTATCACTGTTTGTAAAAGAGAGAAACACAGCAGTCTGTTCGTTCAATGCTTTTATACGCCTCCCACCCCCTTACTACTTTCATTCCTTTTTTTTTTTTAGCCATTTCGTCTTTCAATCTCATAGGCTTCATCATCTGTTTCACCACATCTTCCTTTTATCAATTATTTTCTGTTTTCTCTCATTCCATTTAGATCCTCCAGTTATCCGCGATTATTTTCTTAATCTGTTAGTGCTTTTTTTCTCTCTTACAACCCGCTTTTTCAATTCAACAACACATTTTCTCCTTTTCACCACTTTAACCCTATCCTTCTTTTTGATAATGGTCTTTTTATGACCCAAAACCAATTCTAGAAAAGACACTTCTTTCTTTTACCAATTTTCCTGTCGTTTTTCACATTTTCTTGTAATTTGTATTCTCTTCACATTCCTATGAAAGTACTTTTCTTTCTGAACACCTTTTTTTTTTTTTTTTATTAGATTTTTGATTTTAGCTATTCGAAATGTTAAGTGGGAAAATAAAATAAAATTACCGCTAATATAATAAATTCCTATGACTTATTTAAAAAACCGATTAATTAAAATATCTAATGTAAATCATTCATATAAATTTTTCTGATAAATATGGAATTTCTGCTCATCATTTGGTTATTCACTACATAAATATTTTTTTTTTTTAATTTATTTATTGAATATTTACAACTGCATGGTATTGTAACGGGATATGGGAGGTTAGTGGATAGGGGAATTATTAAGCTATACTGCGCTGGTAGATTTCTTATTATGTTAGAACTATACCTGGAAAAATACAGCTCGAAAAAAAAATTGTAATGTTATAGGATATAATATTTGATACTGAGAGTTTACAATAAAATAATGGAAGGTGTTAAGCCGGTGAATTCTACTCGTCTAATAGTTAATAACACAACTGCCGGAAGATATATTGAACATTAGATGACTACTAAGCTAAACATGAACACTGGCTAACATTCAACTCCCGATACTATATGTTCCTTTTTACTATTACTCCACTCTTAACAATAATTTTACCCTACTTTGCATAATAGATTACTCTACTATTAATTTTATCCTAACCGGAACCCTTATCAATCAAATTATTTGTGAAATACAAAAAGTAAGGCTTAAACTAGCTAATTACTGGTAAATAATATCCTAAACATCAGTAAATTTCTTACGTTAACCTCACCCCCTAATTCAGACTAGGAGCCAGTGCAATCCAGTGGGCCGCCTCGGCGCCAGAACCTAGAAAAATGGCATCACCGAAAAAGTAGTCCTTTGTACGCCTTCATTCACTAACGCTTTCCGAGCTAGAACGACTCTTCTTTTTAAAACAATTCTTTCACACAGAGAGAAATAGTAGGAGCAAATCGCTGACGCGGCAAACCACCACTGCACTGGCCCAGTCGTATAGATAACTGTTCTCTTCTCTTATTAACTAGTTTAAAATATAAGAATTCAAATGTTCGCACCACTCCACTATATATAAATGCAACAAGTAAATATGATATAAGAAATACTGTATCATGCAATGTCATGAATGGCAGTTATCCAGTGATAACTGGACATTAGTTATCCAGGAAGTCGCAGGGCCAACAGCGCTTCAGCCGTCTCTGGGAGTGAGTTTGAATAGAGGGCTTGGACGAGGGGATTTGGGGATGGAGGGATAGGTGACTGTGGAATTTGTTGTATCGGGATTTTGCGAGGTGGTTGGTAAACGGGATCTTGAGGTCGATGCGAATGATGCTGTTGGTCACGCAAAAAGGGGCGTCGACAATACGACGGAAGATTTTTGACTGAAGGGTTTGAATTCTATTGAGGTTGGAACGCTTAGCAGTGCCGTATAGTTCTAATCCGTATGTCCAAATTAGAGCGAGCAGTGAGATGTAAAGTTGTCTTTTGTTCAGAAGTGTTAGTTCAGAGAGTTTGTCAAGAAGTCTAGCCAGAAGTCTGAAGCGTTGGTTGAGGGTGATTCGTTTAAGTCTCGTATGGGGATTCCATGTGAGTCGCTTGTCTAAGTATAGTCCAAGATAGCGAACGTGGTCTGCGGGAGAAATAGGGATATTGAACAGGTAGACGGGAGGGAGTA
>JAAEAF010014854.1:138725-197622 GCA_011037195.1 Triatoma infestans
AATGTAGCAGAAAGCGAGCTTGGAGACTACCAGTGCGGTTTCCGAAAAGGAAGATCAACAACAGACCACATCTTTACCATGAGAGCGGTGTTGGAAAAATTTTACGAAAATAATCTAGATCTTCACCAGCTTTACGAGGGTTTCAAAATGGCTTATGACACCATTTCACCTACAGGGCTTATTAGGTGTCTAAAATTCCTGCAAGTGCCTGCGAAAGTGATTAGACTGGTGAATATGACCCTAACTAACACCATAGCTAAAGTATTGGTGCAAGGCAATGTGTCTCAAGAATTCCCAGTAAACACTGGTCTAAGACAAGGAGACCCAATATCACCCATCCTCTTTAACCTGGTGCTGGAAATGGCAATAAGGAAAATAACAACCGCATGACCCAGTACTTAGTCTACGCAGATGATGTAGTGCTTATAGCAAGATCTGCTGCAGCACTAAAAACTACATTCAATGAGCTAGAGGAAGGAACTGCTATTTGCGGGCTTCGCTTCAATGAAGAGAAAACAAAATATATGTTAAGTACAAGAAGATAAAGGAATTTCCGAGAACTTCGAGTCGAGCCGTGCCGTTTTGAAGGGGTAAGGGAATTTAAATATTTAGGAGCAACCCTTACGGCCAAAAATGAGGTCAGCAATGACGTTAGAAGTAGAATTTTAGCCGGAAATAGTTGCCTGGGGGCGTTAAGGTCGACGCTCCGTAATAAGTATGTCTCCAGGAAAGCTAAAGTTGCCATATACAAGACCATCCTCAGGCCAATCGTTATATATGGTTCTGAGACTTGGGCATTCACGGTAGCCGACGAATACAAACTCAACTGCTGGGAAAGGAAAGTGTTGAGATATATATACGGGCCAGCAATGGAAAACGGCGTTTATCGGTGCCGAAAGACCACTGAGTTGAAGCAGCTCTTTAAGGAGGATGACTTAGTCACGGTGGTAAAGCTGGGAAGATATCGATGGTTAGGTCACTTCCACAGAATGGAAAGAGAGAGAGCGCCGTGGAAAGCATATGAAGGTCATCCGGGCGGCGGAAGACCAAGGGGGAGGCCCCGACTGCAATGGTTGAAGGATGTAGAATCCGATCTCCAAAATATGAAAGTAAGGCAATGGAGAAGGAAGCTTATGTACAGGGACGTCTGGAACTATCTGCTGCAGAAAGCCAAGATCCTTCAAGGGCCGTAGTGCTACAGGAAGTAGAAGAATTGGAAAGCATAACTCCTCAAACATGGAAAATCGTAGGAATGTTCAAATTTGATATTTTAAATGGTGACAGAGAACTCGACATTAAGGTTTTGATTAAAATTGGTTAACCGGAAGTACTACCACTTTATTGAATGTAGTTTTTCAGATTTTTTCATTTTTTTTTTTTTTTTTTTTTGAAAAATGGCTTTAACAATTTTCGTTAAACTAAATTCCTTTTTTTACTTATTTTATTTGAAAGTTGATTCTCCGGGAAAATTCATTTAAGCGGGGATTTGGGGGAAGATGTTTTGGGGGAAAATTTCCTCTGAAGATCCATTTCAATGTATTATGCTGTTCTATCGACTATATAATATTAATTACAAATAAATGAGATGCTAAAATTCTGAGTTTGAAAATAATCTGTTCACCGGAAGTGCAATATTCCTTAGTAGATTTTTTGTTGCGGCTTCCTCCATAAAAACAGCAAACGTCCTAACATAAAGACTATTGTTCTCCAATGGAGAACCCCAGTCCCTGTGGCACCACTGGAAACGAAAAGGCCGCCACCACTGGCCAAAAAAAGTAGTCTCTTACCCCCTTCTACACAAGCTATCAGCTACGAAGGTGCTTGCCGTGAAATAGAAGAAAAGAGACAATGAAGCTCTACACAAATCGCTTAAGCAGAAGGCGGGCACTAAACTGAAATGGAAAAGACTGATTATTCAGACTCTGCCCCCAGATCCTGCCAAGAAAAATAGCCACAGTCAATTTCCGCCTTCTGACTGGGCACGGCTATCGCCAGGTCACCTGGACAGGAGTTGTTGACTCCCACATATGCCCCCTGTGCTTGGAAGAGCGGATGAATGCTGGATATCTAAACACCTGCCAGTCTCTGATAATTGTCCGCTAAAATGGAGAGGAACATGGAGAAGAACTCCGCAATATACTGGACTGCTAGATACATGATGGCTGAAAAAGCCTTGCGAATGGCGTAAAAAAATAAATAAATAAATAAAATAAAGTCACTAACGGGTTTCACTAAACTTGGTGTGCTAACCATACTTAAAACCAGTATAACTTTTGTTTGTAACAATGTTCCGAGAAACTTCATTTAAGAGGGATTCTGGGAAAGCTAGCTGGAAGGTCCATGCTACTTTAAAAATATTTAAAGTCTACTAAACTATCTGTAAAAATTATAAATTTTTTAATTTAACTGTGTAAATTGTTGTATGAAATTGTCGTGTGAATTATTTCACCCCAGATTTCCTTTTTGCATATTTGCTGTAACACTTGCTACAGATTTGATGTGTCACATTTTTGTTTCCATACTACTATCGTAAATTAGTTGAACAATTTCATTAAAATAACTGACATATGGTCATTTATGTACAGTTTCCTATGTTAATCACTATGTGAAATGTCGGACATTTCTTTTTGCCTAAAGAGTAGGGTCTCCTGGTTTTCTAAACTGAATATTATCTGAAAATATTAGTTAATATTAATATTCTACATATTGCGGTGGAATTGGCTATAATGCTTTCTACGACAATATTTGGAACGGAACTACAACTGATATATTCACAGTTTCTTCATTAGGTTTAATAATTCATCATCATTGTCGAGTGCCAATTGTTTCTTTGTGAAAGCTTCTGTTTCCTCCTTAGAATCAATCCACTTTCTTCTGATGTTGAATTATCCTAAATAGTTCTTCTGGAGTAATAAACTTTCTCTCCATATTTGAAAGCTAATCCAAGATTAAAATAGAAACCTCTTGGATGATTATATATTGTTTTTGTCTACGATATATATGTGTGTGTGTGTGTGTGTGTGTGTGTGTGTGTGTGTGTGTGTGTGTGTGCATGTGATGGCTGTAGGTTCTTTGCCAAAAGTTTAATGCAGTAACCGCAGAATTGCTTCTTTGCTGGCTAAAACTTTTCCCCACTCTTTGCTTAAACAATAGATACGAACAAATTTAATATGTTGGTATTCTTTTTTTTTTCTTTATACTAATGCCACTTAATCAATAATTGCGCTTATGTTTCAATAAACAATATTAACAAACTTAATATCAACTTTAAATACGCCAATTTTTCCTTTCAAAATTTGGAAAAGCCAAGTTTAACAATTGTGTAATTAAAGTGAATATATTTTGCTACTTTGTCTGGTATCTTTTTCATTTCTTATGAGAATTTCTTTAAACGTATGTGATGGATGCATGAAACTTGAAATAATATTAATTTTTAAATAAATCTAAATTATCAAAATATGTTGCAAAAGGACCAGCCAGGTAATACAAGTACAGTTACTAGGAATGTCCAAGAACCTTTATGGCTTTGTTCTAACCCCTTCTCCTCACAAGGGAGGCACTAAACGGACAAAGAGAAGAGATATTTTAGGACAGACTCGTTCTAGCTACCAAAGTGAAAACATCAGAGCCAATTTCAAGTTTTAAGAGTTTATTCCAATTAAATTGTAAGCATATTGTTGTTAACTTAATTTCTCTTAGAGAATATATTGTTTTAAACTACCAGAGTGTTCTTAATTATTCTTGCATTCTATCTCAAGCAAACATACAAGCCCTTTTCGCTAAAACGCTACGCCACAAGCTACCTACACACACACATCATCACGCCATTACATTACACGTATCTTATTTTTCTTTTAACTAATTGGTTCAAAATTAAATAATATATGTACTTTTTGATAAGATTAACTTTTTAGCTAACAAGGTTATTCTTAAATAGCTTTACTATTTATCAATGAAAAAAAATTATTCATTAGGTTAACTACTATAACAATTTTTATTATTATTATTTTTTTTTTTTTTTGGATTAAAGCTGTAAATGGAGTTGTAAAAACTCAAAACTTCTCAAAATACAAAGTTATAGATTCCCCCTTCGACAGCTTTTTAAATGCTGTTCTCAAAAGATCAAGTAAATTATCAGAAACGCCTTAAATGGTCAATTGAATTGAAAAGTTACCTTTTTTTTATATCAGTTATATTTTTATGACAGTTTTTTTTATAAAGTGCTTAAAATATCAAAGTGAATCCCGTAAAACCTTGCACTTTGATATGTCTAAAAATCACCGGAGATATGTTGCTACAAAAATCTATACTCCAAATTCCCCGTATGGTATGGTTTGTTTTGTTTTAGTTTTTTTTTTTTTAATGCCATAATAGCAATAATTGTTAGATACTGAAAAGTTGAAACATATTTCTTATGTAATTCTCCGCCCCCCCCATATTTCTTTTAAAAATAATTCCATATACTAGAGAAGGGAATAGCTAAGTGGCTATCGTACTGGATTCCCATGCGAAGGGCCCGGGTTCGAGTCCAGCTATGCTACTCTTAGATTTTTTCTTGCTAGGAGCCACTACAGCTCACTTTCCGGTGATGGACAGTGTTGTCTGTAACGTGAAAACACTATCCGGAGGCCAACAGTGCACCGAGAAGGCTCCGGGCGCCAATGACGATAGTTGTTGACACGGCTTAATTAAAAAAAAAAAAAAAAAAAAAGTTCCGTATACCTAATTTTACTAATTAGTTCAAATATAAAGGCGACAAAGGAGTTTGTGATGCCATTTTTTTTTTTTGTTAAATTTTTAAAGATTTGCAATATTAGATAATAATCATTGGTTTCTGATAACATTTATAAAGAAAAAAATTGAAATTTTGCAACAAAAAAAAAAAAAGAGAAAAAAGAAAATGCTATTTTTCAACGACTAAACTTAAAAAGTGGCTTTACCTCAAAACAAAACTTAAAAAAAAAAATTAGTAACTAAATGAATTTGGTTTAGAGTAAAGTCCAGACTATCCTGGAGATCTCGTAGCAACAATATATAATATAATGAAGCTAGATATGGGTGAAATTTCATCCTCTCTTAGAAATTCCACATCTTGTGTCAACTAGATGACCCAATTAAAAATAAAAAAAGGAAGGAATGAAGCCTTCACAAAATATAACAAAAGGAAAGAATAATTTATAACTAGTGGCCCCACAGCCGGCTGCTGCCTTTTCAATACAAAGGTATCAAAGACAAGCACCGATAAAGCCCTGTCTATTGAACAGAAGCCACCTGGTCTTTGAAAGTCGCCGATGGGCGACCAAATCTGGCCACTGACCTGAATCACTGGTCGCCGACCAAACCAAGGTCGCACGCTACTAGAGATGTCTTAGTGTGAGAACTTACTTACACACTTGACAGTGTGTGGGTAAGACTAATATAAACTTCGCCCCACTGGAAGAGGGGATCATTATATCATCATCATTATACAAGTAGCCACATTATTATATCAGTATCATTTTACAGCAGCAGTTATACTTGAATTCCGAGCGCGTCCCTATACAAGGTTTATCTTATAATTATTTTCATAGTTGTGCATATTAGTTTATTTATTATAATCATTTTAAATTATTTGTTATTTAACTCTTAAAATTATTTATTTACCTTTATCAAATCATATTAATTGTAGTTACCATTAGGCTCATTCAAATTATTGTTAAAATATACTCTATTTTTTATAAATTCAGTGTTAGTAATTCAAGCAATAACTCTCTAAACCAACTTCCGCCTAATAAATCCCTCTTCAAGACATCTAACTTCATACCTCAGGAATCATGACAATTGATTCCACTACACTCTAAATTACAAACATTATCCGAGTGAAATAAGTTCATGAAGTTTAATTATTGTGTGGCTTTGTGTAACCATAACCGTAGTAGAACACAAAGCTTATATAACTAGATTATTTCCTAGCTTATTCGTTTTCGAATTTTACAGGAGCCACAAATTTATTGCACTCAGAATATTTTAAGATTTATTATGAAACGTTTGGCCGATCTATGTAATCTAAAGCATGATTTATCCATAACATATTAAGAATGATATTGAAAATTATTATTTATATATTTATGGCTCTTTAATCAATAACTTTCAAAGTTATAACTAGAATGAAAGAAAACGTATTAAAAATTCTAAACAAAAAAACCGTAATAAATACATATATAATTAAATAATTAATTATATCTACTAAAAAAGAGTATTTTTATTTATTATATACTTTTTTTATTAGAACTTTTGCAAAAAAAAAAAAAACATTTAATTACCTTAAATAATATATGTAAAGTGGAACCGTAAACTATGAAGAAATGCAATTTATAGGGAAGCCACCGGAACGCCTAAAATCGTTGTAGCTAGTTTCGAAGTCATATAGTCCATTTCTAAGAATTATTTTTTCCAGTTAAGCGGATCTTAAAGTATGTATCGCTATATGAAAACTCAATTAGTAAAGTCAGGCACGATTGCAATTAATATTTGTTTAGAGGCGAACAAAAATCTAGGCGGAAGTTGATAACAAGAAAGAATGGAAGTTATTCATGCAGATGGTTAAAAAAAAAAAAAAAAATGAATATGATCATTTGTTTCCTTATTTTGGTAGAAGTCATGATGTATCAGAAGCAAAGCCAATAAACATAAAAAGGGAATAAAACAAAAACAAAAAAATGAGAAGCGAATAGAATTCAGTTATAAAAAATTATATATCATTTTCGGTAACAGAAGAAGAATACAAGAAAGAGAATATGTCATTGTTATAATTCAACGAATTGTAGAATAAGAGAGTGAGGCATAGATTGCAGGAGGTCGGCGGGAGAAGTAGATAGATATCGGAATCTGGTGGTTTTCTTGTTGGTGAGTGGCTTGCAACTTGAGCGCTTGGTTAGAGGTAAACCCTATTTTTTTTTTTTTTTTTTTTGTGGTAGTAGGAGGTATCCTCTTTGCCGAGACAAATGGAACCGATTTACAAGAGAATGTTTTTGAAGATAAGAGAATGGAAGGAAAGAGAGCGCCTACAGTTCTCTCTCTCACCATTTCCAGTATTCTCGTTCCTTTTTCTTAGTCTTCTCCTTCGCCTCCTACTCCTTCTTCCTATGTTTTCATCTTCTTTCTACTTTCATGCACAACCATCTTTTTTTTTCCTTGAGTTTTTCTTTATTATCTAGAATAAGTGGGGCATATTTCGTTTTGTATTCCCCATAGATGGAATCTACCATTCTCTCTAGCCTTCTATACTGTTCTCCCAACGTTTTCTTATACCGGACATTACTGTTCTGCATTTCTTTCCAACAATTTCTACTGATATGTCCAAATAGTTTCTTATTCTTATTTTACATTCCCGTAAGATATATGTGCGATAGGAAAATATGTATGTAGCTAATTTGACTTTACTTATCTGTATCCTATATTTTATACTTATTTATTTACATATTTTGCATTTAAATCCTTTATAAATAGAAATTTAGTTATTTGTATATGAATTACAATAATTTAGTCTTAGTATATAACATGATGTTAATAGAAACAATAATAATTTTTTTTTAAATCAGATTTTTAATTCTTAGCCCATCATTGGTCGCTATATGAGAGTTTCTCTCACAGAAATCGTCGAGGCTAGGGAAAGGAGTATTATTGTTTGCCTTAGGGTCGTATCCCCTGTACTAGCTGAGACCTAGAACCTCATGTATACGTCACGCTTGGTGCTGTCGGCCCTCCACTTCTCAGTTGCCATAGACCGTGGTCTAATTAACATTGTGTTTCTAAATGCAAGATATTCTCTAATGCGCGACCACTTCTGTTACAGTTTTCATTTTTATTTTTTTTATACAAAAATCGTGGTAAAAAGGAAAACTATAAGCTGTAGATCATGGCTTTTGACTGTTTTCTTCTCTTTGCCCAATATAGGTGCAATAACAGCCAAATTATTACCTCCTCCAACCGGGCCGAAAAATTGAAAGAAAGGTTTACCTAAGAGTTCTAACATTAAAATTAATGAAACCATACCTAGTTACAAGATATTCTGTTCCAAATTTAACTCCAGAACTTAAAATGTCCATCAAGAAAATCGCGAATATTGAAGATGTTGATCCAACATCATCCAAAAAAGAAATTAAAGAAAGATTTTGGGCATTTCGTCCAAGGAGGAGTAACAAAAGACAAAAAAGAGATGTCATTTATGCACCAAGCACATCTGCCCAACCCATACCGTGTTCAAATGTGAGGCATGTTGACAATCAATCACATAGTGCATCAGATTTAGTTGAACATTTATTTAGTTTAAAATATTTTCTTCTATAAATTTTTGTTTACAGTTCAAGTTTCTTGATTTAAATTGAATATTCATATTACTTTTATCTTTATTTTGTTTAAAAAATAAATACATTAAAAATGTGTGTATGTATACATTAAACCTTAAACACAGGTGAAATATTTGGTATGAGAAAAATCTCACATGCTACCAATGGCGTTATGATTCCCTTAGCGACCAATGACGGGTTAAAGCTCCTTTCTTTGACAGAGGTTTCTCATGGCTGCTGACGCTAATTTTTTCTGTCCTGACAGTTTCTGGTGATTCTCGTTGGGAGTTAGAAGAGCGTGCAAGCGCTGTAGTAACCCGAATAAAGAATTAGTGTGAAGGGGAGAAGCTTCGGATTTCGTTCGAGAAGTCTAAAGTGATGCTAATGAAAGGCAAACTTCATCCCAGTCCTCCTCCCTGGATAAGAGTGGACGACCATAGATAGTCCATGTGACCCAGTTTGAGTACCTGGGCGTGCTGCTGGATTGGAGGCTTTCTTTTAAGCCCCATATTGAGTGGGTTGCCTCCAGATGTCTCAACTTATACCAGGGAATAAAAAGAGTAGCCCGTGGTGAGTGGGGACTGAAGACTGGTGTGGCCCTAACCATTTATAGGGGGGTACGCAGCTGCCTGTTGGGCCGACAAGCTTGCCATGCAGTCGTATAGCGGCACTCAGTTACGGATGCAAAGAGCAATTTTATGCTCTGTAACAAGGGCCTATGCGACATCATCCACGGCTTCCTTACCGGTGGTCGCTGGTGTGTTGCCGCTTGATCTCCTTATTGAGATGAGAGTCCTTGCCCATGTTTAAAAAAGGGGTCATGATTGTCCTCGATGGTGAGGAGCTGTCCTGTCAGATGCCTACTACTCTTGCAAGGAATAAGATCCGAGAGTATGAGATTGGGAAGTGGCAAAGACGCTGGGATGACGGAGAAACAGGAAGAATCGCATATGAGTTCTTCCCAAATTTGCGTCACTGACTATCGATACGATGGCTGGTGCTATCCCAAATCGTAACGCAATACTTCACGGGCCACGGGGAGTTCAATTCTAAGCTCCATGAGTTGGGTTTGAAAGATTCCCCGAATTGCGAGTGCGGTAAACGGGACACAGTGCACCACGCTCTCTTCCGATGTTCTCACCTCGACGAGGCAAGAATCCATATGGAATTCAAGCTGAAAAGGAGGGGAGAGAATTGGCCGGGAGAATGTAAAGAGTTAGTGAAAAGTGCTCAAAATGTTAAAGACTTGGTTCCATTTGCTGGAGAAGTAGCGGTAATGCGCCGGACTAGACGAATATATAGAAGTCCGCCTCCACGTGGCAGGGATGGTAACTTGCCTACATAGTGACCATAGCCACCGGTTTTGGCGCTATGCGCTAGGTACGGTGGCCCAGGAGTGTACTGAATTTTGAATTTTTTGTCCTGACAGTAACCCTAATCAAGTTTTCCACAAATTTTAAAAGGAATCTTGATTTTCAAAGTTGTAGCCTTTTCGTCTCTTTACTAATGTAAGCTAACGGAGAGGTTGAAAGTGTACATGCTGTGTTGCTTGTACTATATGAATGGTAACAATAACTTGGAAACTTCAGCACTTGATAGTCGTTGTGGTAAATTTCTTCAACAGAGCACTGTTTATTCCATTAAACTTCCAGTCCATTAAGTTGCCCAAATCACGTGTCTATTCTACAACGCATCCTCCATATCTTAACCTCCCACTCTTGTAAATACACCATCTTTTTAATATTAATTTTGAGACCACCTGTTTCGTTTTCTTTCATACTGTTTCCTTGTCATGAACATTCCATCATCTTTTCTCTCTCCTATAACATGTTAGCAAACAACAAAGCGTACAAAGTTTTAACTTTTAACAGCAACAGTGTCCATGATTTCTCTCATGTCTTGTTTACATTCTGCATATACGATGTAAAATCTTAAATAAAGTGGAAGACAACAACAAGTTTCTTGCAACTTAATATGAAACTTTTGTTTTGCTTTACATTTTTCTGAAACATAACTCCAAAAAACTTCTCTTCATCTATTATGTCATGTTGTGATATTATATGTATTTTAAATTATTTCTATTACATTCTTCCGCTTTTATATCTGCCAATTCTAGAGTTGTGAAAAAGGAATTGTAAAATTTTTGGCATATATAAGCTGGATTTGTTGTGGTGGTTGGTTCCGCACAGCTGGAAAGCATCAGAGACATTTTCCGTGGTAGCCTGATTCATTTTGTGGTCACCGACCGGTTTCGGGCGTTCGCCCATCTTCAGGATGCGTTTTTCAGACAGCGTGACAACACAGACTTGCACAGAGCAAACTTAGTTTTCACACTGACTGGTTTTAACTGTATTTAAAACTAATCTCTTAAACTAGGTCAAGGGGCATGGTCAGCTGGGTGGGAAAACACGTGTTTGGGTTGTTAAAGGGTAAATTTTCCTTACAATGGACACAACACGTGGGGGTCTAATTTTTAAACTCTGTTGTTGGAAGGGAGATTTACTTTACAATTAACGAACTAAAATAAAATATAAAATATATAAAATAAATTTAAATTAAATTAAATAACGATTTAAACTAACATTATTTAAAATTAAGTTTTTTATAACTATGCATTCCAGTCATTATTTCACTTTTTCACACAACATTCACATCCTCGCAAGTACGTATACCTAAATATGTTTTTTTTTTTTTTTTTTTTAAATAATTAAGTTTTTATTATGCATTCCACTCATCATATCACCTTTTTACACAACATTCCCGTTATATATTCCCACAATAGCAACAGAAACGCAATTACCATTGCAAACATTACACATGCAACAAATAGTTCTTACACAGATTTTAGTGTCAGGTTTAGTTTTAAATCTACTAGTTCTACATGTAAATCTACATATTTAAATTTACTAGTTATATATATATATTTAAGAAAAAAAAAAAAAGTGTGCTTATTTGGATGTATGATGTATTTGGATATATGATGTATGTGAATGTTGTGTGAAAAAGTGAAATAATGACTGGAATGCGTAGTTATAAAAAACTTAATTATAAAAATCGCTTAATTTTAAATGATGTTAGTTTAAATCGTTATTTAATTTAATTTAAATTTATTTTATATATTTTATATTTTATTTTGGTTCGTTAATTAATTGTAAAGTAAATCTCCCTCCAGTAACAGAGTTTAAAAATTAGACCTCCACGTGTTGTGTCCATTGTAAGGAAAATTTGCCCTTTAACAACCCAAACACGTGTTTTCCCACCCAGCTGACCATACCCCTTGACCTAGTTTAAGAGTTTAGTTTTAAATACAGTTAAACCAGTCAGTGTGAAAACTAAGTTTGCTCTGTGCAAGTCTGTGTTGTCACACTGTCTGAAAAACGCATCCTGAAGATGGGCGAACGCCCGAAACCGGTCGATGACCACAAAATGAAGCAGCCTGCCACGGAAAAGGTCTCTGATATAAGCTGGATTTCCGGAAATTATTCCTCAATTAATTTAATTCCGAAGCTTTATTAAGAAACTATTGAGTTTGTTGAGACTAAGATAACGCTTGAAGTTTCGGTTTGATGAATTCCCCCCCTCTAATCAAATAATTTCAAAAATAATGAATGAGGCTTTACTCGTTTTGCGTTTAGCCAAGTATTTGATTGGATATTCACCAAAGTACATAACAGCTGGGAAATCGTTCATGAGGCGGCGGGGAAATATGTTTCCTACTATGATTGGGTGATTGATATGTGACTGAGGGTGATTGATTTGATATGTATTCGTGAGTGATGACCATTTCAAATTTTTAACTATCATCGGTCAAACCAATTTTCTCATTCAACTTATGTCAATAATAATTGCAGATTTTTTTTTTAAACCGACCCTACTTATTGAATTCAAAGTTAGCGTAATTATAAAGTCGAGTGTCACATGGCCCCCCCCCAATCTTCTAGCTACCGAATATTTGTGCCAAAAAACTGTTCCCTATATAAAATGTTCATTGATATTAGATAATATAATTGAACAAGCTAAAAAATTAGTTGGCTGGGGCCAAAGAAGAATCTTTTTATTTAAAAAAAAAAGGATTATCTGACGTTTAGGACACCTTTGGTGTCCTTCCTCAGGAATTGTTAAGGAAGAATGGAGAGTTAAATGTTTGAGGAGGTTATTGTTTTCATTTGGCCCCAGCAAATAACATTAACAACAGCCAAACATAAATATTGTTTACATTGATAATATATATGTTTTAAATTTTTCGCTCCATATTTAAGTTTAAACTTCAAATTAGTAAGACATTATATATAATCAGATATGTTTCTAAAAAATCTAACAGCATATAAAAATTAAGGTTATAATTAAAATGCTAACATTTTGTCATGATTTTTTTTTTTTTAAGTACCTCGTTGATAAAGACAGGAAATTCTGTCGAAACGTTGACATAATTAATTGAATGTTTCATGCTTTGACCGATCCACACCAAATTTCTTCATAATATTTCAAATATATTTTAAAAATTTTTGAGGTTTTTGGGTTAGGACGTAATAAAAAACGACCTTAGTTTTCCCTAAACGTTTCGGGAAATCTTCCCATATTCAATAATGCACATATATTATAAAAATTCAGACTTATTAATAGCTACAATACAAATTAAAAAAAAAAAAAATATCAAATAAAGAAAAACAGAAAAATCAAAAACAAAAATTTGTATTGAATCTATTAATAAGTCTGTATTTTTTAGAATAGATGGTAAGATTTTTGTTTATTACTTCCTGGGCAATTTAAAAAAAAAAAATATACAGATGGAAGGATCGATCTTCAATTCCTCAGCGCATTTCGAATATTATTTGAGTTATTCACAATTTAACCAAGTTTAAAGAAAATTTTTACTTGTATTAACTAAGAGAGAGAAATGTATTAATGAAGTGTAACATGATCTGTATTGGGGGGGGGGGGGGTAAATAAAATATTAATTAATAATTAATTTTTATAATTCATATTTTAAATCTTCTCTAAAGGGATTTCGTGAGGTCTGTGTTTATAGAGAAGTTGAAGAAGATGAAAAAACAACTAAGAATATGGATTCAAAATATATAATTAAAATAAACAATATATATAAAAAAATAAATAAATACAATATTGTGATACAACAACATAAGTGTCTTGTCATTTAGGAGAAACTGCTTTTTATAAAACTTACATATTTTACATATTTTCTGACTTGAAGAAGGTTGGGTTTCTTGGGGCACTTCCACCACTCACTACTGTAACATGGCTTTTTCTAATGACGGACTTCACTCTTTTTATGGTACAAAATTATTAACCGGCCCCCTTCCCTAAAAGGGTCCACCTTATATATTCTACCTCCACCCCGGAGAAAGTGAGAAGAGGGAAATTCCCTTTTATTGTACTAAAGGTATTCTACCTTTCTAACTGTCCCTCATTGTTTCACCCAACCTTCGTAAAAACCCAATCTTGAAATTGTGCTAAGTAATAATAAATCAATATTAAATATATTTCACTTATAATTACAAAATTATAATTTATATTTTTCCACCATTTCTCCCCAAGATCTACACATTACAGAAGAGAGAATTGTATTAACTGTGTTAACTGTGGAACAAAGTCCTGTGAGTATTTTAGAATTGATTTCTTTTTTACTACCACTTGAACAATTATTTCGATAGATTTCAATGGATTTTATTCTATTGAGGATATGGATACTTAAACGAGCACCTGGTCGAATTACAAGGTTTTTGATAGTAATATTTAAAGTAAGATTTAGTCGTAAATATTAAGTTATCGATTTCCAGTGCCACTGAATTAAAAATTAAAAGCAAAGTTCAATAAATGAATAATAAATTAGTGCTGCTAAAGAGGAAGTTAGCAATAAATGAATAAAGGAAAACGGGCATTGGTGAATTATATATATATATATATATATATATATGCAGATATGCAGATAACAGTAATAATTTGTTAATAGTAATAAAACGAGTAGAATGTATAACAGAAAATTGTTGGAAAACCATGAGAGATGAGAGTTAAGTTTTCTGATTTACAGCCTAACCTCCAGAGAAACGGTAAGAGTGAGGTATAGCCGTAAGGGGTTGTATAGGAGATGGTGTGGTGGTACCCTAGCGTTACTACTATACCACTATGAAGTATATATATACATATATGTGTGTGCGTGTATCCACCGATCTCATACACTAGCTTTCTCCATTCTATATCCATGACAGTGTTGAGGTTGGTTTAAATGGTTCATGCGACTTTACGATGTACCTAGTCTAACCCCCCCCTACTCACTACCCACCACTGTACACTTCCTAAAAGTTTATGGCCTTTTGAATATTGATGCTTTACACACACTTTACCCTAAAGGTGTTTTGTTAAGCGAGCCGGCGCATCACTTTCTCCGATGATACAACTCTTCACTATTTTGCAGCTGTGGGGTGGGGGAGGAGGATTGTGAAATACTCTTTCCTCACTACAAATTATTCTGTCATATTATCTAAATAGAAAATTATTTTGATATATATTTTATTTAAATATTCAACTTTCCTAAAAATATTATTGATAATAAAATCTTGAATATCTAATAACATTTTGTAATGAAATTCAAATCTAGTTAAATTTATATCCAAAGCTATTGTATGTTATATGTATTGGAAAATTGAATTAAATAATCATATAATGAAATAAACTGTCCTTTATTGAGGAAATTAATCACAGTGAGGTTGGTAGCTTCATGTTACCGTCGTTAGTCGGTTCATGCAGCTTTTATCTTAAGGGGAAACTTTTACAAATACTTATTCTTTCGTCTCATTCACCTGTGATATACAATTTTAAGAACTAAGCTTCTTCCTGGAATATGGGTCGACCATCTATCAAGATTTAGAGAAAAAAAAGGTCTTATTTAAGCCTGCTTTTTTAGGGCTTAAGTCAGTCTTAAATCAACATTTGAAGACTCTAAAGCCACAGCAATATGAAATCTTTAACATTAGAAAGGGCAGATCTACTTTAGAAAGTAGATATTCAGAATGATCATTCATAGATACTATTTTTCTTTTTTTAATTTAAGGCGCGTCAACATTTATGGTCATCGGAGCCTTCTCAGTGCACTGCCGGCCTCTGAACAGTGTTCTCTCACTACAGGCAACACTGACCATCACAGGGCAGCGAGCTATAGAGGCTCCTAGGAAGAGAAAAATCTAAGGGTACAATGGAGGACTCGAATCTGGGTCCTCAGCGTGGGAGCCTAGTACGCTAAACACTTAGCCATTCCCTTCTCTCCCAAGATTTTGATTCGACCAACTTCCTTGCAATTAATCCCCAACTCCGGTGGGATTCATAGGTTTGGAGGAAGTCATGGGTGAACTTTGGGATCACACATCTTGCTTCCAAGAAGAGAGAGAGAGAGAGAGAGAGACATACATCACAACAAACTCTCTTTCTCCATTTTATTTTTCTCTAAATTTCTCTTTGAGATAGAAAATACACTTCTCAAAAAATTGATAAAATTATTTGAAGGAATAGTGAAGGAAAGTTGAAAGAATGGTGACACAATTTTAACAGATATTCAATCAGTAAATGAAAGCCTAAATGAAAGCTAGCAATTTAATTAAAATTAAACTATTATGCAGCTGAACTGGAAATTATAGTTGTAATTATTACATTCTCTTACTAATGTAATTTTTTTTTATATATTCCTAATAAGACAGCTCTTTGTTCACAAGATGAAATAATCATTGACACTTACAATATTTAAATATAAATCCCAGTTCACATTCAACCCGAATGATATTTCCTATTTGCATACGCTATGCTACGATCAATTCCTAATAAGCTAGGAGGTGTTATCGCCATGGTATCATCAATTGCAATTGTCATAAACCTACCACTCACCAATAAAAGAAAATTCCAAGGTTTAACATTCTACCCAACTGGACAAATTATATTTTGATCCTTAACAACTATTCTAATTCTCCTAACATGAATTGGAGCCCGGCCAGCGGTATAATACTTATACGTTGTATGATTTATTTAACATTGGTCTTTCATATTATTTCACAAAACGCTTATATTTTAGATAATGTTTTGGTGTTCGAAGGAAAAGGATTGTGAGTTTCGGTCTTTTTAAAAATAAAAAAAAACTTAAATTCTTGCCAACGTTTCGACAAATATATTGTCCTCTTCAAGGCCTACAACATATAAATACAATAGGTTCTTTTTTGAAAGTCAAAATCAAAAAACAAAAATCAGAATGTACTAAAAATATAAAAAATAAAATATGGATTAATTTATAAAAATTTGTTTTGGTTTACTTACATCAAAAAATTAAATAAAAATAAGAGAAAGTAAAAAAAAACTATTAAATAATCTTCAAAACATATCAAACTTGAAAGCTTATGTAAAATTTTGGAAATAAAGTTGATAACACCTCAATAACACAAAGAATAGTGAACATTATGTTCAACATATTGTTGAGGTGTTCTCAACAATAAAGTTGAGAACACCTCAACAACACAAAGAATAGTGAACAAATAAACCATATTGAACAGCGGACAGGTATATTTATAACGGGACTAGCGGAGAGAGGGGTCTATTTGGAAAAACAAGGTCAAGGATTAAGAAATCAGGTTATGATAAATTGAAGAGAGACTGTTGGTATCTGTCCTGTAATTAATAGAATTTTTCTATTTTTTTATATATAGCATTTCTAAAAAATTAAGTTTTTTCCTATTACGTTCAGTTGCCAAAATACTGGTGTTGGAAAAGTCAAAATCGTGTCTTTTTTCAATATGGTGTTTAGTGAGTGCTGTTATGTTATCAGAGTTAGGTTTGTTTTTTCTACAGTCATAGTCGTGTTGGTATAACCTGTACTTTAAATATTGTTTCGTTTGTCCCAATATATGTGGCTGGACATTGCTGGCAATTTATTTTATAAATAATATTTGATTGTAATTCAGTCGGGCGTAGGGTCTTTTAATTTAGAGAACAGTTTGTGTATTGTATTTGTTGTTTTATGTTCTAGGATAATGTTATATGGTCTGAGGACTTTGGATATTTTTTCTGATAGGTTTCTTATATAGGGAGAGGAGATATATTTCGGAATAGGTGTGGAATTGGGATTCAAGCATGAAATTTGGTTATTAACCGAAATACGGGGCAAAATGCTATTGTTATGAGGCAATTCAAAGATTTGTTTACATAAAGATTTCGAATAACCATTATTCTGAAAAAGTTTGGATGGATAGGATATTTAGGTTTTTTTTTTCCGTGAAATTTAGAGTAGCTAAGGGTGAGGACGCGTTTTGTGAATGCTTTGAGGAAATTGATGTTTTGGGAATAGGGATGATAGGAATTATACGTTTTGGTGTTCATTAGGACCGTTGTATTCTAATGTTGTAAAATAGACGTTGTGATTCGGTCATAAGAAAACTCTTTTTAAATTTTCACCAAAGTTTCGGCAAATTTATTACTCTTCTTCAGGGTCTTTTTTTTTTTTTTTATGACCGAACCTTAACATAGTTATTTTACAAAATATTAAATAATGGAATTAATTTATTTAAATTAACTTGAAAATTTACTCGATTTTTCTTTTTGTTTTTTTTTTTTTTTTTGAGTAACCAAGAATTATAATATATAATTTATTTTTATATAATAAAGAAATGATTGTAAACAGTCAAGTTTTTTTTTTTTTCAGCATACCATTTATTAACACGCTTTATTTATTACACTACGTCTAGTAAAAAAAAAATTTAATCTATAAAAAAATTTCCCTCACAAAAAAGAAATTCTAGAAAGAAAATATAGTAATTTTTCTTCAAAACTTTATTATTATTTATAAACAAAAGCTATTTTTTATTTTGAACTTAAATAAATTATCAACCGTAGATTTTTCATAGAAGTAGACAAAGGTACTGCTGCAACTAGACTTGTATGGACAAAGTCTAAAAAAACTTTTAACTTTCACATATGCTACTAGACTTGTTTTCTCGAGAAAAAAAAAAAATGGTACAAACTAAGTTGAGGAGAAAAAGAAAAGAAAAAGCGGTGAAGCTAAAACAGTATGTTTGTAAGTTATGAGATGGGGAAAATGCTTGGTAGTGGATAGAAAAACTGATGAAATAGCAAGGTGTAGAAAGAAAGAAAAAAAAAAAAAACTAAAGAAAATAGAAGCATACACACACACACAGACAAAAAATATATACTCTTAAGAGCAAAATAGCTGTGAGGAAGTAGGGAAAGTAAGAACAGAATTTAACAGAAAGTGGTAAACTTAGGCCATTCATGGTTTAAAGGATAGCAAATATGGGCCGGATAGAGACTTTCTTCAATGTGTTACCAACCTTCCTTTTGCCAACTATCTTGGCTGGGCTTTAAGGAAAGGACAGTTCCAATATAATGGTAGACCTTTCTTTATAGTATAGTTATTGTATCTAATACTACACACTTTGCTGGTGAATGCAGTATCTCTAAAAGATATGAAGTGCTTTTCTCTCTGGTTCTGTACAAAAAAAATATTAAACTTTTCTATTTCAAAATAGGAATATTTTTTATTTATAAATCATAATATGGGCCAGCTCACCAAGAGCTTTACACATAGAGATTAGAGGTAAAATATGTTATTTCATAAATCTTGGTAGAGTCGCGGTTTCAGTCTTCTAGAGTGAGTAGGTTTCCCTATGTTGTAGCGGGACGTTGAGGATAGTGTGTGAAGTGTGAGGAAAAAGTTGTCTGTTAATTTAGTCATGTGTGTGTGAATATCTGTGATGTCTAGTTCTCTGTGTATTTGTGTGTTTCTGGTGAATCAAGTGGCTCTTAAAGCAATTCGGGGTACTTTGTTTTGAAATGTCTGAAGTCGTTTCGTCAGTGTGTTGCTGGCAGTTATCCAGTCTGGGCAAGCATATGTCAACAGAGGTCTGAGAAGCGTCTTAAAAAGAAGTACTGTACAGGAGTGGCTTGAGTGGTGTGTTTCTGTTTATAAGTGGATATAACTGTTTCAGTCGGCTGTATGCTTGTTGTAGTTTGTTGTTAATGTCTAGTCTCCAGGTGAGTCTGGTGTCAAGGATTACACCAAGATAGCGCACTCCTTGGTCCTTCGGTTTCCCGGGTATTTCCTGGTTGTTTAGTTTTAGTCGCCGAAGGTCTTCATTTTGAAATCTCCGAAGAGAAAACATTTTTGCTTCTGTTTTAGTGATGTTGAAACGTAGCTTCCATTTTTGGAACCATTTTGTAATGAAGTCTATACTTGTTTGTAAGTCAGTTATGCTTTGCATTAGGAATATAAAATTGTATTAATATCTAATAAACAGCTGATTGTGTCCTTAATTCTGTGTATTATAACAATATTTATATATATCAAAGAGCCTACAATGAATAAGAAACTTCACTATACATTTTCAAGAACAAAATCGCTCGAAAATCCTTGAGCCCTATAGAAATGTTTGTATGCGTCTGTTTGTAAATAAAATTACTTGAAAAACGAAAAGTCTCAGTTATTCAAATTTGATATTCCGTTTAGGTACCACCACCGACCGTATCTGGATACGGTGGTGGTAAAGTTTTGGACAAAATCCAAAGACTGGAAATACTACTGAATAATTAATTTCTTTTTTTTTTTACTTTCTCTTATTACTTTCTCTTACTCCTAGTAAGAAGTATATGTAATCGTGTCAAATTTTTCATATCGAGTTTTCACCGGAAATATCCGTTTTGAGGTCCCCTGAGTCCAAAAAAGTGGTTTTTAGCAAATGGTCTGTGTGTGTGTCTGCGTGTGTGTATCTGAACAGCATAGCTCAAAAACGAAAAACCGTAGAAAACTGAAACTCAATATTCCATTTAGGTATCACCATGCTATCTGACTGTGCGTTATCTGTCAAAATTCCTCAACCGAACGTACCACTTTACTAGTTGACTTTTTTTTACTTTTTTGCGTTTTTCTCAAAAATGGGTTCAAGGATTTTCTTTAAACTTGATACATCAACTACATATACAAGGAGCTACAACTTTTATTTGAAACATTTCTCTGGAAAAATTGATTTAAGGGCCTTTCTGGGGGTGGGGTGGGGTTAGGTTATCCTCTAAAGTGCTATTTCAGGTTATTACACAATTCGGTCATTTAAATAATGTTAATTAGAATTAAATATATTGTTGAAATTCCGAGTTTGAGAAAAATCGGAAAACCGGAAGTGCTTTTGTTTTAACACTTTACTAAATATGATTTTTTTCACTTTTTCGCGATTTTCTCCAAAATGGCCCCGACGATTTTTTTGAAACTACACATATGAACTAAATATTCGAAAGATCTACAACTTTTATATAAAACATTTCTCTGGGAAAATTCATTTAAGGGCACTTTTAGGAGAGGGGTAGGGTTACAGCTTCCTCTAAAGTGCTATCATACTTGATTATACAACTCTATCATCCAAATGAAATTAATTAGAAATAAATAGTTGGCCAAAATTCCGGCTGTGAAGATTCAGTAAACCGGAAGTGTGCTTTTACTGAATAGTTTTTTTTCAGTTTTCGACAAATTTCTATAAATTTGGTACACAAAATATAAAATTTGTCAATTATAATTTTGATAACTGGAGTAAGAGAAAGTTGTGTGAGTGTTTCACACCAGATTTTTTTTTTTTATCTTTCCGCGTTTTACTTGAAATACGCACCAAAGAATTTCTTTAAAGTTCATCTTCAACACATGCAAATAAGCAGCAATTATTTTTATTGGAAATCTTGGAGGGAGGAAGCGTGTTCTGGAGGAACAGTAGCGTTAAGCTTTCTTGTCAAATACTATTATGGTACAGTATAAAAGTATGGCTATTTTTTGACCGTTGATGAATTATATTATGAATAAATTTGGTGAAGATCGGTCAAGAAAGAAAGAAATCTTCAATGATGCCAACGTTTCGAGAGAGTTTCCTGTCTTTATCAAGGCTTTAATATATAGATAGTCGTGAAGATGTGGAAAAAGAATTTTTAAACATACACCATTTATTACATCGCAGAAACATAGAAAATGAACAATAAAAGTTACTAATTTTTTTGTCTTAAATTATCTACAGAAACTATTTTATTAACTTTTAAGGTTTTTTTTTTTTTTTACGTATGTTTCTGTATTGTAACAAATGTGTATGTTTAAATATTCTTTCTCAACATCTTCACGAGTTTCTTTATATTAAAGGCTTGATAAAAGACAGGAAACTCTGTCGAAACGTTGGTATCATTGAAGGTTTCTTTCTTTCTTAACCGATCCTCACCATATTTCTTCATAATATTACCATATAATGTATGGTTTATTAGATGCATTGGGAGAAATCAAAAATTTAATAACCAAGTATAGAAATGAACAAATGATCCAGAGGTTCCCAATTTAGCCTAAGAATAAAAAAACTTGATATTATGACAATGTTCTGTGGTTTCGAAAATTCTTTTCGCAAAAACTAATTCTGCAAGGAAAGATGGTTGACATATGTGCGCCAGCTAGGAAGCATGTGCAATTCGTTGACATTGAATTAAAGCAATGTTTTAGTCTAACATATCCATAGGTTCAAACCACGCAGGCTGAAGTAGGTCATAGAGTCGAGTATAGCCCTGATCGAAAATATAATTAGAGAACTTTACTTATAACTTTAAATTAAACCAATTAAAAAGATATATATTTTTTTTTTTAATTTAAAATATTTTTCATAAATGCAGACATTACTTGGTTTGTGTTTTCATGAGAAAGAAGAGAAGGAACGGTGAATGATTGGAGGTTGGCCAGGATGGAAAGCGCCGGCAGATTCTCAGTCTATCTCTTTCTCTTTCTACAGCTTTACCCTGAGGCTGAGTTTACGCAATCACTTGTGAATTCAAGTTTAAAGTTGGAAGTTTGTTTTGAGAAGAAAGTTTGCAAGGAAATATCCTCAACATCCATCCCAAGCTATACTGTATACAACCAACGGATGAAACCCAAACCATCCTGTCTACAGACTGGTGAAAACTCTTACTATATACCATAGGGTTTTTACCCATATCTGTAAGAGAGGTCTTCCCATCTAACTTCCATTACTTCTGGCACTCTTCCTTTCCAGTGCCTTCCACTTTTCACCACTTTATCTGAAATCCCTTCTCTTTCTATTTAGTTGAAGCAATGTTAGTTTAAAACATAGTTAACAGCTGAAGCCAGAATTTATTATTACAGGTATTTAAAAGGTTATATTAACCAAGCAAAGAGCGTTGCTTAATTATTTATACTTTAACTTCGCATTATGGCTTTTTCTAACAACCTAACCAACAAGTTTTACTCACGCAACGTATATAATATACACGCACATATATTTGTAGAAATTAACTTATCTCTCTCTCTCTTATGGTGTTATTACATCAAATTATTCATGTTAAATAATGTCTGTTTTAACAAAAAATAAATAAATAAATAAATAAAATTTTTAGAATCCTGTTTAATTAATAGCTTATATAGATGAGATAATTAGATATTATTCATAAACGATATGAATTTCAAATACACAAGAAAATATGCTAAAAATCTTACAATTTGCAAATATTAATATTTTTAAAAAATCATCAAAAACAAGATGTACCTGAACGGTGTAAGAACGCAAATATTATACAGAAAAAGTTTTCGTCTATTAGGTTGTCTAAGTATTAGGTAGAAAAGTTAGAAACAACGTACCTCATGAATTTATGTTTTTTTAGTTTCATTTTTTTAAGGAGATATGCACTAAGACCTGATAGATCTATTATGCCCTCGGAAACTTCTCAGAGCACGCTACCTCTGAGCTAATTTCTTCCCAATAAATTTCTATTATATCTACATATCTATTCAGCACCCAGTCTAGCGGTTACGTCGCCCCAGACAAAAATAAATTGCCGCCCCTTAAGAAATGATATTTATTTTTTTTTAGACAAATCTATGCATGTTCAAACCCAAGCTGAAGCAGCGTTCTGCTCGCGTGCTAATGTTATACAGTTTAGAGAAGTATATGCATGTTCAAACAAGTTCCAAGCATCGTCCTTTACAAATTCTGCGTTAATTTTTCAATAATAGTGTAAATATTTTTGACTTTTTGACATAAACGCTACGCGCTTTAAATTTTTAGAGAATGAAAAAAAATCGACATGTGAAATTTGAGTATTTAACACATCAATATTTTTCTCACACTTAAAGTCAAAATGGCGCCACTAAATTTTGGCGCCCCGGACAAATTTCCTGATTGCCCGCCCCTGGAGCTACTTACAAAGTTCGATTTATTTTTAGATTCTGTGTGGGTTGGCTATCCAGCCTACGCCACCGCGACTACTGTGGATCTATTGTGTCAACCACAAGTTAGAGTTTGCTCCCGAGTCCTGACTGTTTAATTAGATTTTGGAATCTAGAGAGAGACTCCTGGGTGTTCCCTGAACGCACCTATCAGAGCCCTCTCTCTAAAAATCTGCCGGTTTTATTAGACTTAGGAGTCCTGAAAGAAAGATTCTTGGGTAAAGTTTACAGGCCAGTTTCTCCTCTCCAAAATAGGAGAAATCTAAGCAATACAAGTCCCTCACATTGACACAGTACGTGCAGTGCTGTTTCTTCTTCTTCCTGACAAAAAGCTACACAGGCTATTAGTTATCAGGCATATGCGATGCATGTGCTTGTTAAGTCTACAGTTGCCAATAAGAAGGTCTACAGATATCACTATAGCTGCGCGGCCTTGTTGGATTAATTCTGCAGTAAGCCTGTGCGAGTAGCTATTAATAAACTTTTTCGCCTGCCTCTGGGCAAGTTTTAACCCAGTATTCTTGTGATTGATCGTGAACCCATGCTCTGATGGCTGCACTCTTGAGGCACTTTGTAATGCTACAGAAAACTTTAGGTCCAATGCGGGTTCTAATAGAGCTCTCATTAGGCTCATTGGGAATGCTCTGGGAGCTAGTAACTGCCCCTCATTGCTCTTATAATCTGAATGCCCAGGCGGCATCCAAGCCAGCAAAACCTTATTTTTGCTACTAATTTCTACGAGTATATCAAGCAATCTCATAGTAGCTGACCTGATATGCGCTAATTGCTCGCGCCCTTTAATCTCGAATAAATGACGACTCTCGAGTTTAGTACTCTTTGTCTTTTTATCTCAGTAGCACAAATAATTATTGCAACTAGCTCTACCTGAAAGGCTGTGGCTAACTTACCTAGGCTTACCGATATGTCACACCTAGAACTGGGTCCATACAAACCGGCTATCACACCTTCTTGCATCTTGGAGCGGCTTATTTCTTAAAGTATCCAATTTGTTCAATAAAAAATTAAATTTGTTAACTATTGGTACTCGGATTTATGAAAATTGGCCATTTCTACCTTTCATAAAATATATTTGTTTATTTTTTACTATTCAATATTTTTATTACTATTTCCTAGTTTTATGATAGGACATTGGTTCACACTAGCGGATCACCTGGCTTGACTCGCGTTTGTTTATATTGACAGATGTCTACACTAAGGTTAATGCCAAATTCTAAAAAATCCGCGATTTATCAATTATTTTCCAAAGAGCGATCGGTAAGAGCCAAGAAAAGGTGTAAAACTAAAATGATTTTATAATGGGGAAACGATTAAGAAGCTGGTTAAAAATGAATGAAGTATTAAAGCGTATGATAATACGGGTAACATATCTCCTGCAAGGAGGCGGTGTTAAGTGGATAGCCAAGCTTTCAGGGCTGTTTTCTGCTCAGCTGTTCAAGTGTAGAAAAGCATACATACGGGCCCGCTTTTACTTACGCATTACACCTCCACTATATATATATATACAAACTATCCCCATCTGGTGAACATATAGAGAATGAACGGGTAGTGAAGCGCCACCATGGGGGCCAACTGCTATCTACAGCTGACGTAGCCAACAAACTACTCACATGATACCATTAAATCAACTAGCAACATTGCCTCCACTCTATTCTCGTCTCCGTTCAACAACACCACTACATCAATCCCTCCCCCCCCATCTCTGCGTCCAACCTTTCAAATATCTCTCACCATACCCATTACTATGTTAAGCCTACTATTCTAAAAGTTCCGACAAGAGTAACCAGTTCGTTGATTCTATACGCCCATTCCCCCGCCAGTTTCCTGGACTAGATTCTAACGTACATGTAAATAGTGTTCTACCACTTTGCCTGTTTATGTAATGAACTAGCCGATCATAGAGGTGAACAACCTTTCAATCTAGTTAAATAATTCACTAACCACCAATTATTAATTCAACTAACCCTTTTTTTTTTTTCTCTCTGCCCCTTCATTTATGTAGTGGAATCGTTTAATGGATGTTCTGATCCCACCGCTGCCACCAGATGTAGTGGAATCGTTTATTGTGATTCCTGAGGTATGTAGTAGATGTCTTGAAGAGGGCGGAAGTTAGTTTAGAGATTTTTGGAAGTTAGTGCTCGAGTTATTAACACGGAATTTATAAAAATAGACTATATTTGTACAATAATTTAAACGTAAAAATGGTGACTATTAACAAGAAATACTTAGGAATAAATAGGAGATAAATAACTAATAATTTAGAATGATTAAAATAAATGAACTGAGATGCACAACTAAGGAAATAAGTATAAATAAAACCTGTATAGGGACGCGGAAACTGCTGCTCGTATAATGATCTTGAAGACGTACTGAAGTATGATCGTATAATCCTCCCCTCTTCCACTCGGGCGAAGTTTATATATTAGTGTTGGCCACACTCACACCAAGACATCTGAGTGTTGGCCACACTCACAACAAGACATCTGTCCTAGTGTGCGACCTTGTGCGACCTTGGTTAATTTGGTGACCACCGATTTAGGTCTGTGGCCAGCCTTATCGGTGCTTGCTTTGATATAAGGGTATTTACCCTTGGTTTGTTTGTTTGGCCGCGGCCTTGTCTTGAATTCAGGCAGCTGGCTAGGCCACTAGTTGTAAATTATTCTTTCTTTGTTATCTGTTGTGAAGGTTTGACATTGCTATGACTTTGCCATGTCATTACATCATTTGCTATGTCATTACATTTACTATGTATTTTGTCACTTGTACATATAAATTAAACTCTAAATTCTCAAATTTAATTTAATTAGTTCTTTAAAATTTTTCTAAAATATTTACAAGCAATTTTCTGAATATGAAATTATATTTTGTCATTAAATTAAGATAAGATTTTCATCATATTTAGTTTAATTAATCTTTAATTAATGAAAAGCTTTTATATTACGAGTATTATATTTCTCAGAGAAAGTTATAGCCTTTGTTTATGTTAAAAATAAATTTAATTCAAAATCAGTTCTATTTCTATTTTAAAAAGGGTTAAGTTTCTAATTTAAAAAGGGTGATCAATTAATTAATATAAAATTATATTTTTTTTGTTAGTTTAATTAAAAATGAATGAAATTTTATATGCTTTATTTAAATAAATTAAAATATAGTTTGTTTTTAATTATATCTCACTGGTATTTGGCGACTAAAGAATAATAATTAAAAATTGTTTTTAAAAATATCTATGTGAATAACTAATAAGACATTCTCTTCCTCCTCGGTTACTAAATGATAAATTTTCTAATAAACCAAGAATCGTTAAATACTAGATAATTGTTTTTATTTAAATGCACTGACAGAAACCTTGGATTTTATATTGCTATTATAAAAAAGACAACAATAGATGACCACGCCATCTGAGAAATCAGTTAGAAACAAATTATTCGTGTGCATAAGAAAATTGCAAAAAGTCGAGAAACCATAATTAAAAACAAAAAAAAAAAAAACAGGAAGTATGTTGAGGGGAACTCCCATACTCTTCCACATACAATATAATACGATCAGAGAGATCTTGAACTGATTTATCAATGATTTTATATCCACTCTATAGTATAAAAAATTTCTTGTAACAATATACAAATATAATAATGATAATAACGCTAAATTATAAGAGATGTCAGTGTCCAGATGGATATCAAGTGCAGATTATGCCACTTTGCCCCAGAGACGATCCACGATCTTCTTTCTGCTTGCCCAATATTGGCATAGATGGAGTACCTTAAGAGGTACAATAGCATGGCGAAGATACTGCACCGGTATGCGTTCAGTCGTCCCACCCTATTATTACTATGATCTAGAGAGCTCCGGGCACAAACTGTCTTGGGATCGCGTGATGCTCACAGATCACACAGTAGAGGGAACCCGACCTGATATTCTGTGGCAGAATAAGAATGAGGGTAAGGTATACCATAATAGATGTCACAGTCACGGACTCAGCTAATGCTGTGCAAGCCTTCGATGGGGTTGCTTCTTTTTTTGGAGAGGCGTCGAGTTTGTTGACATTGTGCCGATTGTCATCTCTGCAGTTGGTGTAATACCGCGCGCTCTCCAGGATAGACTATGCAAACTTAAGATCAATAGAAAGACGCTGGTGTAATGTGATAACAAGAAGGAGTGATAACAGAAGGAAAATATATAATTTTTAATTATAAAAATTATAACTAGTGGTGCCAGCCAGACGCTATTATTCAATACAAGTGCCGCGGTCAGTGCACGGTCTAAGGGACTGCCAAGGACAACCGCCAAAGACACACTGCCTTCAAAAGGGTCATTATACGGTCAGTATACAGAAGCCGCCTGGCCAATACACACGGCAATAAACAAACACTCAAAAGACCGACCACCTGGATACAGTCTTTTGATAAACGCCAACACCTGTTGCCAGACCTATTCAAGAGATGTTTTAGTGTGACCCGTAATTACAGACTTGTCAATGTGTGAGTGATGGCAATATAACGTCTCTCTACAGGAAGCGGGGAGGATTATTCTTCAGTATTTCATCAGCGTATCATCAAGTTCCTACCAGTGACATAATTCGTACATCGGAGCGCGTCCCTATCTAAGTATTTAAACATATATTTATATATCATCATTATAGTTGTGCATTCTAGTTAGAATTTAAATCATTTTAAATTAATTGTAGTTTATCTTTTCAAACGTTTAAATTATTGTTAAAAAATATATATATATATCTATTTTATTAAATTAGTAATTCATATTCCGAGTAATCTTTCTCTAAAAATCTCTAACTAACTCCCAACTATTCATCGCATCATAACCCTCACCAAGACATCTGAACCCATTACACTGGCTTTAATGCAACAAGCTGTAATTCTCCATCCCTGTAGGATCATCAGGGAAATTTTGCTGCAGGGGAAGGATGAGCCGCGGCCACTTGACCACTGATGATGATGGCCAAGTATTTCTAATACAAGAATAAAAAACAATGCATTCACTTATAATAATCCAGGTGTCTCCCTTGCCTAAGGGCCGCGAGACACCTTAAAAAAAAAAAAAATAAATAATAGTAATAAATACTCATAATGAAACCATATGCCACAAGATGACGGGGATTTCTTCTCAAAGAGAAGTTTTGTGAATACATCAGATTCAAGATCTTTGATTGCTGCTGGTTATTTGATAAGAAGTTTTTATCAAGTTTGTCCAAAAACATTATCCCCCGTGAAAACTAATTAAGAAAAACTGTTACAATTTAATATTTCCTTTTGTAAGAAAGAGAAATTGCGGAATTATCTCACAAAGTAGATAGAAAAAATCTAAAGTTTTTTTTTTAAATTACGAACATAACTTGGAATTTCAATGATTGTTCAAAGAATTCAAAGCAAAGCGAAAGCTATGAGAGGCTTTCATATAATTCATGCCATTAAAGTTGGGCGGAGTTTGAGGTTGTCAGTTCCTTTTCTATACTATATGCGTGTATCAGAAACAATGGTATTATATTCGTCTAACGGCAATGGATATCCTTATAAAACCGGTCTTGAAGGCATATGTTTATAAATACTGAAGATAATCTACAGAATTACATTCGTCTGACGACCTTCTGAAACAGATCCTCAGGGCACATGTTTCTAACTAATGTGGGCTGAATGAAGATTTTCTTGACCCATATTTGTCCTATTCTTTACAGACTTTTTCTAACAAGTAACCATTAACTATGAATTCTCTGCGAGGTAACAGAAGGCTAATAATCTATCTCCTTATAGCTAGATGGACTCAATCAACAGATGGTGGAAATTATGGATCACTCTATAATATAGTAAGGAGGTTCTGAGATAGTTAAGTGGCAGATTCCTTTGGGCGTGGCAAGTTGGGAGTGTGTATTTGCTATGTTATTTTTGTCGGCATCAGTATCATCCGCAAACAGCTGATGAGAATAAATGCCTAGTTACATGGTATAGCTCACTAGAAAATATGTCAAAGAATTCTTCCCACAGCTAGGAATTTCTTGTGGGGAATTTGGATTAGGTAAGTTACCCTTGGACTTACTTGTCCATAAAGACTAGAATTACACATTGGAATACAGTATGGAATGTGATTTGTTGGGATAAGTTTCAGCTATTTATCGTAAAATACTGCGGAATTTCCCCTCCATCACAACAACAGCAATACATTTCTTCCAAGAGCTTAGTCTTCTTTGGGTTCGATTGTGGAAATTTATTCCAATCAACTAAATGTGATATTATTAAGTGATTGATCATTTCTCTGGCGCACGTATAACATACTGTTCTTGCTCCGCCTTATTTATTCATTTTTTTCTTTATTCAGGGCGGCTGAAGCTCAAAACACATCCAGCTCAATGAAGTTCCATATCTTTTAAATTGTCGGCACACAATGTATTATGATGTTTTAAACTTGTTAGAAAAATATTCTATTTTTTTTATCTTAGACTGCATTCCACTTAAGACTCGTAAAGTTTTTGACATCAAAGATTAATTAGCCAGACCAATTTGGATTTGCCAAATTTCTTTTAATACCACCTTATTCTCTTGCTTAAATACTCATTTTTAGGCCTCACAATTCAAGGCTGAACAATTAAAATTTTTTATTACGATGGCCAGCCAATGACGTGGAATTAGATCAAGATATACTTGTTTCTTCATTTAAGTTCTAATCAATCAAACATGGCAAATCATTAGTACATAAATCATTACATCATTACAATTTGTTCTCAGAACTGAAGTTATTTATCATCTGACCTTGTTGGGCAATTAACAATCTCTCCAAAAATATTCTATCGTCAAAAAGTAATAATAATTGCTCATTATCCGCTAATCTATAAAATATTTAGTAGAACTTCTTATTAAATTAGGATGTTAAATATGATTGCGAGCAAAATCACAATGCTTCCTTAATTCTTTTTATGTTAAAGTTAAGTTTTTTTGCTCACTAACCTCCTCCCCACCTTCTTGGATTTAAACGACAAATATAATAGGTTAAGGATGGCTAAGGAGGCGGGGCTAGTAGGTCCGGACATGCCCGGCCGTATCCCTGTACACCTCCCCTATTTGGGACCACTCCCGTTTTCACCAACACCCCTACTATTTCAACACACCACAGACCTAGATTTAAACGTATTTTGATGTTACGTGCCTAGAATTTTATTGACAACAATCAAAAACCATTGCAGTAATTCTTTCATTATTTTACTATTACTTATCATTTTGTGTTGTCTATTATGAATGAAAGTGTATCCATCCAGTCATGGTTGAGTAATTAAATACTTTTTTTTAATTATTTCTTTTACGAACATAAAAAAAAGAGATAATAAAGTAATTTACTTGAGGCTATTTAACAAAATATCGTATTGCAATAAACATCTAACTAAATGGTCAATTTTTTTTTAAATTTTTTTGGCGAATCAATAATTTTTAATACCAATTTATTTATATAGCATAGAGCACATGTATTTTACCATACATCTGGTAGTGCAATATTAGCAGATATAATAAACACTTGCATCGTTACCCAAAAATATCTTAAATGTTACTAGTTGTTCAGCAAAAAATATCAATGCACAAATGCTTTTGGTGCTTGTTTTCCATAAAAATTGGTAAACATCGTTCCGGTTCTTACTTATCTGATTATGTATTTTAACAGAAAGATTTTATTAATGTAGTTATTCACGCAAGGGGTATCTGTTGCATGCAGTCACTTAGGAAGTAGCGACCCCATAGGTTACCACAGCTCAGTACCACACCATGCACTTCGTCAGAACAGTACACAATACACTTAAACTACATGCACTCTACACTTTACTGGTAAGGACAAACACAGTACACAAACCAGGGGACGGAGACGTAATTGGCTTAAGTCAAGGGAGAAGGAAGGGATTAGCTCAGTGGTAGCATGCTGGACTAGCAACGCGGAGGTCCCGGGTTCGAATCCAGCATGTTGCCCTTAGATTATCACTCACTCCCTAAAAGGCTCTACAACTCACTATTGATGAGCAGTATTGTCTGTAACTAGAGAACACTGGGTGGGCTGAGAAGGCTACGGAGGTGGGCACAATACATCTTTCAGGTCGCAGTGCGATAATCCCCTACAACAATCTACATGTATGGTTAATTATATGCGAAGGGGAGGGATTACCTAAGTGGTTAGCGCGTTGGACTCCCACGCGCAGGTCCCGGGTTCGAGTCCAGTGCTACCCTTAGATTTTTTCTTCCTAGGAGCCTTTACAGCTAACTGTTCAGTGATGGACAGTGTTGTTTGTAGCGGGAGAACACTGTCCGGAGGCCGGCAGTGCACTGAGAAGTCTCCAGCGCTAATGACCATGGATGTTGAAGCGCCTTAAATAAAAAAAAAAAATTATATGCGATTATTTTGTTTATTACGAAAGGATAATAGGAGGCGAGATTAGCTTAATAGTAGCGCACTGGATGGCAAAGCAGAGGTCCCTGGTTCGAGTCCAGCGGCAGTGCTACATTTAGATTTTTCCCTCCGTATAGAGCCTCTACGTATAACTCACTGTCCGACAATGGGCAGTGTTGTCTACGACGATAGAACAACACAAATATAGACAGGCTGGCATTGTACTTTTAATGCTCTGCACTTTGGGATAGCAATATTGGCCCAGAAAAAGGCTTCGGTTAGCGTAGAATGAGAAAGAATTAAAACGCCCCTTAATTAGATGTAGTTATACTAAATTACAAAGTAGAGCTGTAATGCGGTGTGATTTATGTCGAGTGTATTCCCTTCTTTAAAAGGAAATTTAGAGAACCATATGGCGAGATTTTTCTATAATATGGCTTATGGTTTGGAGCACATGGGACAATTCTTAAGGAAACAAATATTTTTTTTTTTTTTTAGACAAAATCGATATTGACTTTTCTTAATTTCTTTTCTTAATTAATCGGAGTTTTTCCGATGATGGCGCTCAATATTGATAATGAAAGGTAATTTATAGAAGCTTTCAAGTCGCAGATTCCTCCCCCCCCAAACCCTAAAATGAATTTTCCAGTAAATATTTTTCAAATCGAAATTCTTATATCTTTAACGTACACCACTCTCACATCTCTTAGAAATTACTGTCAGATCGGAGGGAAAAAATAATCCAAAATGATATCGTACTCAAATTTTTCAAGAATTCCAAATATGTGATCCATTAATTTTTTTTTTCAAGTTATAGAAAATAAGAGATTTCGGAAACCAAACTTTCTTATTTAAAATTGAACCTCATATTTTATTTTTGTAACGAATTTTTAAAAAGTAGATTTTTTTTTTTTTTTTTTTTGTGAAAAATGGGTATTGAAGAAGAATTCGCTGAGATATTCAATTTTGAGTGGAAAGAAATTCTCTGCCTTCTGGTAGCTATTATTCTACAAGTGTTTTTTTGAGTTTAAAGTCAAATAAGGCAAACATATATTTTATGGGAGTGATGAATGTAAAATTTACGTATAATAGATTATTGAATAGGTGGAATTTCCGAATATTGTGCAGATGATATCGGACATTGGTGGCAGACAATAATTTCGATAAATGTATGGTATGGCCTAATAATAGGAGATTAACTTGTAGATCCTTATTTTTACAATAAAATATTGAATACGCGAGACAAGTATCTTCATTTTATTAGTGATGTTCTCCCAGAGATCTGTTTGAAAATATACCCCTCTAGCAAGCCGTTATCTCTAGATCGCATTTACAGAACTGATGCCACTGGATTACATCCTCTAGGGATCACAAAAATATAAAGTTTATGGCCACGTAAACCCAGGTCACCACTGTAGAAGGACTTAAAGAAAGTATTCCATTTGCGAAGAATTCCGTTTTGATTCAGTAATGGATAAAGTCAATGAGAACTGGACAAAAAAGGGGTATTTATTCTTATTTATTGATGTGCCCACTTTGAAGAACTAAGTAAATATATTTTTTTTCCATTATATGACTACAAATTTAAAAACAATGTGGAATAAGAGCAACCAGAAGGATTTCAAAATTGATTATCTCTACGATTATTGATACTCTAGGTTTTTTTCTCGTTCAATAACCATTTTCTATGAACCACTTTAAGAAATAGTTTCAAGAATCTTAAAATTGTTACGCTATAAATATATTTCATTTACATTAATTTGGGTTATTCTTCTTAGATAGGATTTCGAGTGCTAATTGGTCGATATACTAATAACAAAAAAAAATCATAGATCGCTAATTAATTTTGTATCCGGCAGATCTGCTCAGTTGAGTTGTTGATACCACGTGGTTTCCGGAAACCGAAACGTTCTCCCGATAACTTTTGACTCATGGTTGAGAACGTCAAGGCCTGCTTTCAAATAATCTAGGCACCAAGTCAGCCTGTTGGTTAGAAGCTTGGATTGCAAAGTTGAGGACTGGGATCAATTGCCGATTTTTTTTATTTAAATATTAATATGAATAAAATATAATCCAATATCCTAATCACCTCAGTCCACGACCCATGATCGGTAGTGACACGTAAAGCCCTCCTGAAAATATAGGTATTAATTTAATTTACCTACTTCTTTTTTTAACTCCAAATAGACTATTCCCAAATCTACCTCTCGGTCTTCCAGTTTGTCTAATCTTATCCTCATCTCTGCTTGTGTGAACGTGCAAACCACTTCAATTGCCGAATTCTCCAACCTGCTTATAAAGAGTTGAATTTCCAAACTGCATTTTACAGACTGGTTTCCAGCTTTATCGCGCTTAGTTTTCCTTCGACGTGTCAGAAGAAATCTCATTTTGGAAGAATGCTTAGCCAGCATAGCCCACGATTCAGCCCAATACTGTAGTAGAAAGTAGCGGGGATGATGAGTGAAGAATATTGAAATGAACACAAAAACCGACAATAAACTCACAATTTATATTTTAACTATTTACTGAGTAAGTGGAGAAATGTATATACAGGACAGATTGACTGAGCAAATAGTGATGATGTTTGATAGTGTGTAGTAGCATGGTAGCGTTGGCTGATGTGAAAGCGATGTGGCTATTTAGAACTCTCGCTTTTTCTAACGGTAGATTAAATAGTGTGGCGACCTTTCAAAGTTGATCTTGATAGGTCAATTTCTTAATGTTGAATTGTTATGCCCTAAGATGGTCGACTTTTTATTCAATTCCTTACTACCGTTAAAGACAACTTCTAATTGTGAGATTCGCTGACAAAGTTCAAAGTCCATCCGCCAGTTTATTGTAATGAGCGTGACAGAGAGGAATTAATTCGCGTAGTTGTTTCGCGCTTAGAAACTCAGTGATGCGCCTCAAGTGACTGCTAATAGAACTACGGAAACCAGCTTTTGTGTGACGAATTTGATGATGATTGATTTCCATTACAGATTGAAGGCAGTCATCTTCACTTTTTTCTGGTTAATTATCTCCTTTTTCCCGACCATAGAGTTACTAATAAGATTTGTAAGCATTACTGGCTTTATACTCAACCGATTTTAGGTCTCCTGGACAATCCTATCTTTCCGCCTAATCACGACTTCCAGGCATTCTGAAATCCTCTATCTATTCCATGAACGCTCCCATTGTTTATATGATTTTTATAACGAACGTTTATTTTTTATTGTAAAAAAAAAACTGAAAAAATTTACAAATAATATTTTATAGTGGCACGAAAATGAATAATACTTTCATTAAGAGTTGGCAGAATTTATAACACTTGATTTTTGTACAATAAATCGATAAAGAAACCCGGTGGAGTAGAAAACTGTAGTAAGGAAAGGTTGCCTTAAGGAAGTTTTCAATCGGATATCAGATCAAACCAAGTTTACACTAAGTTTGTAGCTAAGGGTTCAAACTTCTATTAGGAAATTGTCAGGAAAATGGTTTTTCGCTTCTTTTTTTTTTTTTTTGTATTTTCTGCTGAGTGCAAGAGATTATAAGGTGATTTTCTAATGAAAACTTATAAGATTTAATTTAAAACATAATATTTGTTAAAGAAGAAAAATGAATTATTTTCAATTACAAAATTCATTTGTAATTGTCAGTTAAATGTTAAATTATAACAATTATAAGTATTTATGTACAAAAAGTTTCAATAACTTAAATTATGGTCATTTAATCTAAGCTTACAAAGAATTGGGCTTTGTCTTTTGATGCAAGAGGAAAAAAAATTTGATTTATATGCTTAAAGATTACGCATATTTAACAAATATGTCAGTAATTATATTTAACAAACAAAACAGTTTTTTTTTGTTTTTTTTAGAATAAATTTTACAATATAAGATAGAAAAGGAAAATAATATCTATCGCAAAGGAAATGTTACAAAAAGAAAAAAATATATTACTTTACCTATGATTATGTAATGTGATAACAAAAGGAAAATATATAATTTTTGAATTATAAAAATTATAACTAGTGCCAGCCAGCCGCTATCATTCAGTCAAGAGACGCGGCAAACAAATGCCCTTTCAAAACAAGGGTCTGTACACGGTCACAGGAATACCGCCAAAGACACCGCTAAAACCCTTTTAACAAGAACCCTTTCAACAAGGGTCATTATACGGCCAGTGTACAGAAGCCACCTGGCCGATATACAAGGGTCAACAAACACTCAAAAGACCACCTGGCTACAGTCTTTTGATAACCGCCATCATCTGTCGCCACACTGGTCACCGACCTATTCAAGACCTAGGGTCAACACACGGCAAGAGATGTTTTAGTGTGATTCGTAATTACACACCTGTCAATGTGTGAGTAATGCCAATATAAACGTCTCTCCACCGGAGGAGGGGGATCAGTATATCATCAGTTCTACATCAGTTATCTACAAGTTATCAACATTCATCAGTTACACGTCAGTTCATACTTCGCGAGCGCGTCCCTATCTAAGGTTTTAAACGTATATTTATTCATCAATCATTATAGTTGTGCATCTTAGTTACTATTTAAATCATTTTAAATTAATTGTAGTTTTATCTTTTTCAAACGTTTAATTTATTGTTAAAATATAGTCTATTTTTGTAAATTAGTAGTTCATATTTCGAGTAACAACTCTCTAAAAATCTCTAACTAACTCCCAACCATTCGTCGCATCATAACCCTCTTCAAGACATCTGATTCCAATACAATTACAATCGCTGGCTTATAATTATTGGGTAATTACAAATGAACGAATATTCAAGCAACAAGTTGCTTAATAAAACAAAAATTAATGAAATATTTGTCAATATATTTTCTTCGGAGACTAATATTATAATAAGTAGGAAAATAGAAAATATAAACATTCAAATTCCTATTTATTGCAGATTTTACATATTATTGTATCGTGTAGAATACACACTTTGTAAACCATACGTTTATAAACAATCTGCTTAGTCTTGTTACTTAGTACTTCGTTGCATTATTACTCTTAATTTTTTTGAATAGTACATCTAAATCTTATATATTCTTTGTCACTTCCTAAATTAGTAATGTTTCTAAAGGAAGGATTAAATTTACATTTTAAAGTTATATTAATATTTAAGGATAGAAAATTATTGGAAGTTCCGTCAATTAATTCGGTTTCTTGTTTTTTTACGTTATTCCAAATCAGTCAGATTGACATCAACGCTATAAAGAAAAGCGTTTGACTCTATCAATTATAATCAATTTTATTATAAGCTAAATCATTTATTTTCTTTAAATTATTGAACAACACTTTAATTCTGACAGATATAGTTAAGGTTAACTAGTGCTTTTCGAATCATTTTTTTTTTTCTAGAGTCGATTATGCACAAACAAGGATGAAACAAGTCCCATTTGTATTTCTAGTAAGGTTTTCAACACATTATCTTGACTAGCAAGGTATGATGGAGTTTCAGGTTCAGAAGATGATGCTCTCTTTAGATCATCGATCCAGTCGACGTAAAGGAATGTGGATATCTCAGTATTACCATCCTTTACATACAACAAATCCTGGATTAGTCAAATCAAATTAACACTTCTAATGATTTCATTACCCTTCGTATTAATATTAGATAATAAATTACAAAATGAGTTAAATAAATTAGATGCTTAATGAATTCAGCTCAGTCATTTTGCAGTCTAGAGAAAGTACTTTTATAAATATTCCTAACCTTATAAAATTTGCTAAATCTAATTAGGATGAAGTACTTTCACAATTATTCCTACATCCTTTAAAATAACCTAAATCTAGTATTATGTACACTATTTAGGTCTCATTCCAAGTCATCATTTATTCAATAAAAAGTTCACGCTAATAAATACAATCTCGCTTATAAATACATTCACTCGGTGGGGAGCACTCGATATTCCTCTCCCATTTTATTAAACTAACCTAGACCTACCCTAAATGTTTTAATAAAAGACTATTCTCCTTCAAAAAAAAGGTGCCTTATTTAATGGAAAGACTTTTCTTCTAACACTGAGCGCAAATCATGAAGCAGACCTGCTTGTTCTCTATGTTTTAACAATGTTGTCCCCTTATATTACATGTGATTCGGTAGTCTTTCTTTACACCTTGAGCATGACGGCCTTCTTGCTCCTGTGAGTAGGTGCCCCCAGATAACACGTGCATTACTATTCTTAACAGGTGTCACTCAATCATTAACCTCAATCATTATTATTACCGGATTCACGCTTGGGGAAAGTCTCAGATGTATTTTACACAAATGGTTTTTATATCGTTCAGTTTTTCATTTAGAGTAGTCTGCTGTTGCTGCCCCCCTTTACTAATTAATTTTTATTTTAGAAGACCTTGTAGATCAGTGAAACGCCTAGTGATGGTGCTATTATCTATGTAACCACAGAAGCACTCTTTGTCACCTGATCTGCTTTTTGTTGCCGGTACCCATAAAACTAACATTCCTTGCCCACGTGCGTTTAGTTGAGTTTCATTTAACTAATAATCATTAAATTTTTGGAAAATGCATCCCAAAGAACCCCATTATACTTAATGAATCAGAAAATACAACATATTATTGTGAGTTTAGGGTCTGTAATATTTTATATATTTTTGGCCTGTAGATTGTAGCAGATGGAAGGAGTATTCATATAGTTAATGGTAACTCCATCCTTGTACTCACGGATCCATGTGCGCACATCCTACGCCATTATCTATCTTCCACTGATCTGTGAAGACAGGTCGGTAATCGTGATAAATATTTAAAATTGCAAGTAATGTTTCTCTATAGTTAAGGGGAAGATGTCTCATGTTTTATTTTAGAAAAAATAAAATATTCACGACCCTGTGATTTAAATCTTTTTAGAGATTTCATAAATGTATGTATGTTAGTGTATTTATAAAGCATAAATCGAAAAGCGAAAATTTATTGGAAATTTAATTTATTATTCCGTTTGTGTTCCAAAAGGTGTTGGTTAATACCTTCTAACCTTCATGTTGCTTTATGTTTTTACAGGTTTTCTTGATTTTCTGAAAGCAGCTTAGAATATTTATTTTTACTATATAGAATAGTCGCCTTTCATTTATAACACATTTCTTTCTATAATATTTATTTGATCACTATTTTGACCACGCTATGGTACTCTAAAATTCCATTTGAATATATTACAGGGTATTCCCCGCAATAACTTATATAAAATTTATGGGCAGTAATAGTTATTTATTTATTTTAAGAGAGAAAAGTGCCATTTAAATATATTCATGTTCAGTTTTCTCCCAAACAGCAATGTACAACCGAATGTTGCAAATGAAAGAGTGTTGATTTTTCAGCGTTAAATATGTTGTCGTTTTTTTACAACATTTAAAACTATTTAAAAAATCTGGTATGAACCACTCACACAACTTCTCTCTTACACCAGTTCTCAAAATTATAATTGACAAATTTTATAGTTAGTGTACCACATTTAATGAAATTCTTAGAAAACTGAAAAACTCAGTTCAGTAAAAGCGCAGTTCCGATTTATTCATTTTCTTGAAACTTGGAATTTTGGCCATCTATTTATTTCTAATTAATTTTATTTGGATGGTTAGAATTGTATAATTAACTACGATAGCACTTTAGAGAAAAACATAACCCCATCCCTCCACCCAAAAGCCCAATTAAATGACATTATCAGAAGAAATATTACAAATAAAAGTTGTAGCACTTTATACGTAGAATACACATTTCTACTTTAAAGAAAATCATTGGATCGGTTTTCTAGAAAATATCAGAAAACTGAAAAATACATTTCTGTAAAAACACAACTTCCGGTCATCCGATTTTTTTTTCAAACTCGGAATTTCAAAAACATATTTAATTCTAATTAACATTATTTAGATGATAGAATTGTCTAATAAACTGAAATAGCACTTTAGAGGAAGCGTAATCCCACCCACCCACCAAAAGTACTATTAAATGAATTTTTTGGGGAAAATGTTTGAAATAAAAGTTAGCTTTTTTTTTTTATGTGTAGTTGTACAGGCGGAGGCGAGAGCCAGTGCGTACAGGCTAATGAACAATGGCCAATGGAAGCATATAAGCTCCCTAGCCAGGCATTTGGACATCACTCAGAAGGTAGACCCTGGCCCTATCCTTAGGATGGTTGGGGAGGTGAGTTGTCCAACGTTCCACTTTGAGCTCCCATTTCAGGTGATAATAACGTCACGATCGGAGTGGGCTAAAAGCTGGGAGAAACGGGGCCGGATTGGGGGATCCCGGATGGGTCCAAAATGGCCTGCGGAACTGGAACAGAAGGTACGCATTGCGAGGCCTCTCGGGGGATAACAGTGTTCCAGGCTGAGATTTATGCAATAAAGATCTGCGCTGAGGAGAACCTTTTCTAGAAATAGAGAGATATGCATCACAGCCAGGCGAATGCAGAATCAAAACGGGGATATTTCCTCGGTGACACAAACGTGATATCGAAAATTTGGCATGATTACAATACTTCCTCTTCCTAAGAGTAAGAGAAAGTAAAAGACATTAAGCCTTTACTGAAATATCTAAGAGAAGTTTGTCTATTGAAAAACGGAAGTTTACTTTCAGAAAAGTTACAGAACATAGACTAAATTTAAGCTAAATTATATTATATTTTCTGATATTTTATTTATTTTTGAATGATTATAATAATTTCTTTCCTACGTCTGATTCTAGGACTCTTTCTTAGGCTATAAGACAATTTTCTTACAATCCAATTTGCTGTTCATTAAATAAGAGTCATCATTGGTAAGGCGTATTCGGGGGCGTAAATATTTGCGTATTTTAAAACAAATAAATGTTTATAAACGGATAATTTTATTTTAATGTTATTAATATGTTTTGGCAATTTCGTGCTTAAAAATTTTGTTTGATTTGTTCGATTGTTGGCAACAATGTGTTTTCTTTTTTAATCTCTACAGATTAAATTAATATTCTATCCTATTATATTAAACATTTTTTTTAACTTTTTAAAATGTATTTATTATAAACATCGGTTAATTTAATAAAATTCTATTCTTTAACCTGATGTATACTAAACAACCTTCATGAAAGTTAAGCTTTTTATAGGACAACGTTCTCTTGGAGGGTACTATACATTTCTATATCATTTCTTGATTGGTACTTTTTTGTTTTTTTTAATCGTCAATGGGAAGGGAAAGCCCTAAGCTATCTAAAACGTCTCTGGGCCCATCCATACAATTACCATCAATTGATGAACATGTGGATAACATCTGGTATTGTCGTAGCACATGTATATTCATTTGGTTCCTGACCGGTTTCGGTAACACTGATGTTACAAATTTAAAATTATAATTAAAAATAAAACGAGACCTTAGTATTGGTTATAATTAAAATCAACATAACACATCAAACAAGTAACAGAGTATTGTAAAGTCAAAAGGAAGAAAAAATCCCTAGACAATGGACACGTGTAGTGTCGAAACGTTGGGAGCTAATGTAATTACAAGAATAAAAAAATAAATACAAAATAAAAAAGGCTGTAAATAAGGTTCAAAAATTTTATTATCCAAGTAATAATCAAAATAACAAACAGCCAAAAAACTTCAACTAAAGACCTTATTATATTTTTCAATTTGAACATAATACATGTTGGTTAGTATACGTAAGAAATAAATAAATAAATGACTGATAAAACTAGTACAACACAACAATAAAAATAACACTTCAGGGTCAACAAAATTAATCAAATAAATTGCGTTTCGTTTACATTGTAATCAATTTTTGTCAGCTGAATAAAAAAAATAAACATGGTGTACTAATCAATACAAAAACATGTATTTACCACCCACTTTCAATAACAGCATTAATTATTAATAAAGAATTTTTAATGAATTCCACTCTCGAAAGTATTGTGTTTTTTTAATGATCTGATCATATTGAAGTAGTCCTTTGCATTTAGTTAATTAATTATTGAAAACAGCATTAAAAGCATTAAGCTGATGTCTGCAACTTATTTTGATATTTAGTGCACTTTTTTTTATTCCCCCTTAATAAAAGAATTATGTATCTGAAAGTTTTCCTACCTGAAAGGGGTCTTTTTTACTTTAAAAAAAAATTCTTAGAAATGTAATATTATTGTTATTTTTATTATTATCACATGCACCCAGTTTTTACTTTCTCTTACTACTGTAAGAGAAAGTTTTGCGATCGTGTGAAGTTTTCGATATCGAGTTTTCATCGGAAATATAGTTTTGAGTTCCCCTGAGTCCAAAAAAATTAGAAATAGAAATTAGGTCAGCATAGCTCAGAAACGTTTCCATACACAGTCGTACACACTACATTGATAGACGGAGTCACGAACATCCTGCAGAGTTGCGCAAACTCAAGTTGTTCTGCATCTATTTTCTTATTTTGGCATACTGGGCACTGATCTTCTGAACCAAGCCGATCCTATATAAATAAACTTGCAGATAGTCGTACCCGGTCATCAATTGTAACGCTGCAATTCCTACGTCGCGTGTCATATTGCAGGGTGGAGGGATCTTTTTGCCAACTGATGCCATTTCTTTCCTTCTGCAAGGGCCCTATATCACTAGACGCTGCCGACTCGGTTGGCCCTTTGTCTGACTTAAGGGTGCTTTCAACTGGGCATTGCTCCTCATTTGCACCCTTCATAGCAAGGATAGCTGCCTTCTGATTTCTTTCTAGCCCCACGTGACTGGGTACCCCCACTGCATTCTCACGTTGAAATCTTTGTGGTTTAGCTGTGGTTTTCATTGCAATCATATGGGTTCGCTATTTCCTTTTATCAACCAGATTTATATGTTAAGTATTCTTAGAAGCTAAATCTGATACTGAATTATAATCAGTAACATATCATGAATGTAAAAACCAGTTGGTTCAATTATTCCATGGAGGGAATTGTGGGACGGTTTGTGTAAAGTTTTAACGTTTAAGTATTAACGGCAGCAAGAAATGCGCGGGAACACGGTTGAGGGTTGAGTCCTCAAGAAAGACGGCTTGACGAGGAGACATGCTGGCCAATGCTAATGCCGCCCCTTCGATAGCAGCTAGCGCTCCGTCAAAGATACTTAGCACAAATGCAATGTACACTTCCTGGAAAAGATGTGAATAGTATCCTGCCCTGATCTCACAGCTTCCTAGGTTTGAGGAACCATCTGTGTAAATGTGCAACTATGTGTTCTTCGGAAAACATAACATATAAAGCACAACACGGAGCTCACTATCCGGGGAAGTCGCTTTAGCATCTTGTTGATCACAAAGTTGTAGGTATGGTTCAAATAGCATAGCATAGACAGAATGATATTTCTAAGTTGGGGCAGGTTGAAATTCCGGGATGTTATATTGTTGTTGCAGTCTCTTATATGTGTTGAGGATGAGTTCTTGGGTTTTGAGCCACCTGCTGGTGGCAATTTGACAGCTGGTCCAGTAGTCGGTGTAAACTTGGCGGCAGCCGGACTTGTAATGGCTCAACACCGGATTGCAGTTCCATCGCGGAAATTGGAGTAGACTTTGCTCCTCCAGTGATGATTCTTAATTCCACGTTTTTGGGAAAAGGAGCTTTAAGTCTAATAAAACTGACAGGACTGGAGATGGTACTTTAAATATGGTTGCTTTCAAGCATTACTCAGGAGTCTTATCCCAGATTTCAAAGTCTAATCAGGCAGACAGGACTGGAGAGAGTATTTTAAATTAGGGGTGCCATTATAGACCTATAGAGTCTAATCTAATCTAACCTAATCCGAATTTTATAATAAGTGAAATGTTGTTTTTATTTTACTAAGAAGTAGAGATTTAATATTCTTCCGATTCTATAATTTAATTGTAAGCAGATTCACCAATGAGTTCAGAGTATATTTTTTAATTCAATATATAATCCTCTTAAAGAGATGCACTAAATCTATTTATAAATAAGTCACTATGAAGTTAGACAGGCAAGAAGCTTGGCCAAGTTCTAAAAGTATACTTAGTAATATGAGTGACTGCTTTAAACAGGAACTAACCTCAAGTAAGTAAGCTAAGTCCCGCCTACTCTTTAAGCTTTAGCGGGTTTGTGTATAGTTTATATTGTAGCCCTAAAACTTTGGATAGTACAGGAGTACTCCTTAACTCATTTAGTAGCTACACTCTCAGTAAAGAGACATAAGCTTTAGAGATTGGCTTGCATTAAACCTACCATACAAACTCACTATCGTCACTGATGTTGACGCGCGCTCGTGCGCAAAACATACATATATACACACACACACACACACACACACACACACACATACACAAAGTACAATATGCATAGTAAGATGTGCATACGTAATAGAAGCATGTTCTGTAAACGTACGCTCACCCCCGTCACCACAATTCCCTCCATGGAATAATTGAACCAACTGGTTTACATTCATGATATGTTATTGATTATAATTCAGTACCAGATTTAGCTTCTAAGAATACCTAACATTATAAATCTGGTTGATAAAAGGAAATAGCGAACCCATATGATTGCAATGAAAATATATTTGAATTTTAATTAATGCAGTTTCAAATAATACCATTTAATTTAGTTCATTCATTCCTGCATCCTTGATAATACATAATTGTCCTCATTTATGTAAATGCTATTTTGATTGCTGTTTTCTACTCCCCACCCCCACCCAAGTTTAAATCATACTAAATGGGTATTTTTAAATTTCTTGGATTTATATTATAAATTTTGAATTCTATTAATTTTTTCGTCAATATTACTACGATATTTTTTATAAAATAGTTCCCATTTAATTGGATGATACACAGAGACTGAATCAAATGCAAATAACATTTGAAATTCAACGCTACGAATTCCTTACAACTAACCAAAATCAATTTTTATCATACCAAGTTTAAAGGAAATCGTTTTAGGCGATTTTTTATGAGCAAATCCAAATATCTAGAATTCTACCAATGTTTCTAATGTATATTAATATTATTTAAGAATTAGAACTACGGGGAACGAGGAATATTGAGTACTTCCCCCAGGTGAGAGAGAGTGAAACAAAATGTGTGTGTGTGTGTGTGTGTGTATGAGCGAGTGTATGAGGCATGTATTATTACGTTAAGAATACTCGTATGTCTGTATATATTGAAAATAGAATTTTATTTTAATATGTTTTTGGTTGAATGTATTTATTAGAATGAAAGTATTTATAGCGTGATTGTGGATTAATTTTTGTTTTAGATTGTAATTATACAGGATTGTATAATTGGTGCGTATGAGTGTAGTGGGGGGGGGCAATACCGGCTAATGGTGGCTACTTTTGGTTGTAAAGGAAGTCTTCCTGTACTATTTGATTTTTTGGGGGCCATTTTCTCATTGAGGAGTGGGTCTGAGACGGGATTGGTTATGTGAGTATAAAAGATGTTAAATATTTTTAATTTAGGTTAATTATTGAGGGGAGAATTGATATGAATGTAAGAATAGGTATGTTTGTATTTATTTTGGTACGCGTGAAATATACGAGGCATGTCCAGTATGTAAGTGTACTGAATTTTTGTAGGTTACAAAAATTTTTATTTGACCAAAAAAATTACCTGGTTACATTAGTACATATGTAAGCTATTTTTCGACATAGTCACCATTCCTCTCAATGCAGGTGGTGAACCGGGGTATTAATTTTTTGATGCCTTCCTCGAAGTAGTTTCCCGCCAACCCCTTCGTCCACTTCTCCACCTCCCCCTTCACCTCCTCGTCGGTTGAAAACCTTTTTCCACCCATGTGCAGCTTCAGGGAGGTAAAGAGATAGTAATCTGAAGGTGCTAGGTCAGGGGAATGCGCGGATGGTTCAGGACATCCCATTTAAACGAGGCAAGCAGTTCCTTCGTGGCGTTGGCCGTGTGTGGTCTGGCATTGTCGTGCAGCAGGCAGACTCCCTTTGTCAGCATGCCTCTCCTTTTGTTCTGAATCGCCCTCCGCAATTTTTTTAGGGTCTCACAGTATCTTGCAGAGTTGATGGTCTCCCCTTGAGGCATATATTCAATTAAAATTATGCCTTGACAGTCCCAAAACACGGATGCCATGATTTTCTTGGCTGTAATTGTGGTTTTGAACTTTTTGGTGGAGGGTGAAGAGGTTTGACGCCACTGTTGAGACTGCCTTTTGGTTTCAGGTATGTAGTGTGCAACCCAAGTTTCATCTCCAGTAATGATGGAGCGGAGAAATTCATCTCCATGGAGTTTGTAGCGTCTCAAAAACTCTTGCCCGGCCTCCGCGTATTTCACACTTGGCAGGAGATTGGATTGACATTTTTCACGAAACGTATTGTCGCGTCGACAGTTCTCAACGTACTGACCTCGAACTGGTCTCGTTGCGGAGGGGAGGAATCAGGCTATACGACAGTGTAGGCAACATATCGAAAACAAAATCCCTTCGGCCGTGAGAGCCTCAGTACACTTACTTACTGGACATGCCTCGACATATGTGTGATATGAAATTGTAAATGAGCACATGCTGGATATCGGCAATTGTGAAGGATTAATATGCACCAATACTATGCACTTACGGCGAAGGCTAATGCAAAAAAAAAAAAAAAAATTAGGACCATATATTGTAAAGATTACTTTTGCACCAGAAGCCCCCCAAAAAATAAATTTTTCCAAAAAAATTAGTAAAAGTGTTAGGTATTCATTTTTGTAGATTTTATAAGTAGTTCAAAGGAAATCGTTGGTACCATTTTTGAGAAAATCGAGACAAAAAAAATAAAAAAATCAGTAAAGTTAGTTCTTCTGGGCCCGAAACCTTCATGTGAGATACTGTGATAATACCTACACAGGATAACGTCCTGAAAATTTTTCACATCATACGTACACATATACACAGACTATTGAGTTCGTAATGGAGTGTGAGGTTTGTAACTTTGAAAGATAACATCAACAATTTCAATTATATATTGGAATAGATAAGATTGGAATATCTGAAAAGGTTGGCTGAATCCCACATCACTAAATCGATAAGTCTATTGAGTTTGATTATGGTGCCTGTGCAACAATTATAGATATATATTTTGGTAGATCGGAAGTAGAAAATTAGGAGAGAATATAAAACAAGGAACTAACTTTGAGCTGCACTATAATTACGTATACTTATAAAGTTACATTTAAGTACTTAATATTGAGATAAACTAGGTTGAGTAATTAGGAATTAGCAAGCTAGAGCGAGAATAAACTGTAGCCTTGAGCGATCAATAAACTAATCATGTGAATTGGTACTCGTGATAGATTGATTCTATGTACTAGGATCTACCTTCTCTAGGAAATCCTGATGTGGGAAGTTTTGGCAGAACTTCTTTCTGAAACATACTTGTCGTCCAGCGTTGTAGAAGCTGAAGAGCCTTGTAGTGACGGTGTTTTGAAGTAGTATGTGTATGTTCACTTGCGGTTGGTTAGAAACATCTGATAACAGGTAATTCTCAGGAGAACGTTACTATTCCTATTTCTACCCCGCTAGACTAGTCATGTGTTTGAAAATAAAAGCTTCCTCTAAACTTTTCGCACCTCCAGAATTTTCCACTTAATAAAAGATCAGACGATCTCATAGAATCAATATTTTCATGAGTGTACCAGTTCAAATCATCATTAGCTACATCAACGCTGTTCAAAGAGGGGATTATGGCCTTGAGATGTTAGTTGTTACATTTTAAAGGAAACATAACCCCCTACTCCTACCCCAAAAGCTCGCTAAAATTGAGTTTACCCGTAGAAATGTTTCAAAAGAGTTGTAGCTCTTTATATGTATAGTTCACATACTTAGTTTAAAGAAAATCGCTGAATTACTTTCAATAAAGCGCACTTCCGGTCATACTATTTTCTTCAAACCGGGAATTTCAATAACATATTCAATTGTAATTAATATTATTTAGATGATAGATTTGTGTAATAAACTAAAATAGTACTTTAAAGGACAACCTAACCCCCCCATCCCTACCCCCAAAAGTGTCCTTAAATGCATTTTTCTGAAGAAATATTTCAAATAAAAATTGTATATCTTGGTATTTGTAGTTGATATACCAAGTTTAAAGAAAATCGTTGGAGCTATTTTCGAGAAAATTATAAAAAAGTAAAAAAAAAACCATTCAACAAAGTAAAACTTCCGGTTGAGGAATTTTAATAAATAACTGACTGTCGGATCCAATTTTGATAACTAAACGGAATATCAAGTTTGAAGTTTCTGCGATTTTTTGATTTTTGAGCTATGCTGTTCAAATACACACACACACAGACCATTTTCTAAAAACCGCTTTTTTGGACTTAGGGGACCTCAAAACATGTATTTACGGTGAAAACTCAATATAAAAAATTTGAAACATGATTACAATACTTCAAAAGAAGAAATTAATAAAAATACCTTTTTACTTTTTTTTAATGAATCATCAAAAAATTTATTTCTATAATCAACATTATTTAAAAAGTTAAATCTTTCTTGGATCCGCATAAATGATTTGACAAAAATATTGTATGCAGTTTAAGAAATACAGCAGTATAATAGAGAGTCGCGCTGAGGCATGGGGTCCTTGACTATAAAAAAGTTTGAGAAAAATTTGTCCCTGACGCTCTACGCGCCACAGTTTATTCACGCCCAGTCATCTTTCTCTTCAGCACAAGTTATTTTACAGTTTTAAACTTCTCTCCTTAATTTTCTACTTCCGTCCTACCATACATCCTATATTACAGTATTTCGTGTTCATAAGCAAATTTTGTTAGTTTTTCTAAGATAACTATAAAGAATTTTTGTACATTTAGTCACTGCTTGGAGGTGGTTTACATATATCATCTTTTAGCTATGGAGAACCAAGGATAGCGACTGTTTTTAGAAAAGGGTTGTTATTAAAACAGTCCAAATAAGGAATCAGTCCGATATAAAGGGGTATTGACATTTCTTTGGGTACGTTTTAATTATTTTTTTTTTTCCTTGGTTCTAAAAATGTAAGAGTGTTTGTAACTTATAGGGTATTCTTGAGGAGAGGTTGACTATATCTTCTGGATATGTAAAAGTAGGGGGCGATTGGTAAGCCGCGTAATAAACAGCAAAAATTCAACATTTAAAAAAGGGAAAAAAATCAAATTAATTATGGAACAAGTAATTTATAAATTAAGTTTACGTAAAATATCAGATTACAAAATAAAATACATCTAGGTAAAAGCAAAACAGTGCGCACAGGTTTAGAGAATACGGCCAACGAACGAAAAGGGTTAATTTCACCCTGTTAAATACAATTAAGGGTTAGAACCCCTGCGTTTGACACTTGTAATTGTTTTCATTCTCACAACTCCCTCTTCACTTCACCACTTCTTCCTACCACTTGCTCCACCCAGACCCGCCAAAATCACCCCCACCCCCAACTCCCATGCTGTTGCTGGGTTGTATACAGTCCTTCTTCCTAGTTGGCACGTAAATTGAATATAACCTGGCCATTCTCGGTAACCTCTACACCAATATAACCTGCACACCAGTACTAAAATACAAGAAGGAAACACAGTTTAAATTCACGTATAACTTAATATAATGTAGACTAAAAACCTTTTCCGCACCGGATTTCACCCTATACCTGGTGGAATATTGGTTTGAAGTATGAGGCCGTATCTTATTCCAACAGTTAGAATAAGTAACATTCCTAACTGCGATATCCACGTTTCATAGGACCGATACCATGCTTTTCGGTTAATTATTTTGTATTCTCTCCTTGTCCTACCTCTCCTGATCCTATTATGCTGCAGTACATAAAGTTAAGTTTATTAAAGCACATACGTATATTCACAATTATCCATTGAATTAAAAAGGTAAATGGATAATAGAATTACAGTTTTTCTAATTTAAATAGTTTGTGTTAAGCGTTTAGGTTTAAAAATGATCAGAAATGTTTATTTTTATAAGGATAAATATAGGATTTATCTAGAATTTTGTTTTGATAACTGGGCCCTTAATGAGTGCGGGGGAATTTTAATTCACACACAGATTTCAATGTAGTTTAAGTGTTGGGACGTTTCTGTGATTCCCAGTAATTTACAACATTAAAACTGGCTCAAAACAATATTTGAAAATTTCAAAATAAAAATAGGAGTCGCTAGTGGAACGAGTATTAATTTAAAATAAAAAAAAAGCAGCATTTTCTAGGTGCTGGATGGTCCTTGCGCAGAAATATTTAGTGAAATTTGACAATTCATTGGCACAAGTGACTTTGCAAGTGACAGGCAGGTTATAGGGAGTGACCAGTTTTTAAATTGTTTTTTTTGCATTGCGACATAAAAGATCTATTGTGCTGTGATGGATGCAAGAACGTATAACTATTTTATTTTCAAAATTATGAGAAAATACAAGCTCGTTCGCAAAAATGGTAACCCAGGTAGAAAAGTACAGTTACTGGGACAGTTCATCAACCTTGATGGCATTATACTACCCCCCCTTCTTCTCACAGGGGAGGAATTGAACGAACAAAGAGAAGACATTCTTTTCAGCCAGATTTGTTGTAGACACCAAGGAGAAAACATCAGAACTGTACCAGTTTTAAGTTATAACATAAGAGTTTATTATAAGCGTATTATTGTGATATTTTAAAGTAACTTAATTTCTCTTAGAGTATATATCTATTTTAAAAACAGTGGTGCTCTCTTGATTATTACTAATACTTCTATCTCAAACATACATACAAGCCCTTTTACAAAACCACTCGTGCTACTACAAACATACAACAATATCCATACCAATTAAATTTCAGTGCCCTGGAGCCTACTCAGTACACAGCCGGCTTCCGAGCAATGTTCGTCTAGTTACAGACAATACTGCCCATCAGCGGACAGAGAGGCTTCTAGGAAGAGAAAAGTCTAAGAGCAGCATTGCTTGACTCAAACCAGGAATCTACGCGTGGGAGTCCAGCGCGCTACCACTGGACTAATCTCTTCTCTCTGATCGCTTAAAAAGGTCTAAGAATAACTAAGGACTAAGAATAACATTTCTGTTGGGCAATGACTAATTTATGAGGTAAATTTTGTAGCATATTTTGATGAAAATTTGGCACGTGTGAGAAGAAAAAAACCAATTGCCAATAAATTTAGTTTAACATCTTGAAATTGTCAAATAGAATATAATAAATTTGTTGTTTATATTTTGTAACACTGTATATTATTAATTAAAGTGTATAATTAAGGCGCCTATACAGTGAAAGGGTTTGACTGCTTTAACGTTCTTAGGTAGAATATCCGTGTACTTCCACTTGGCTGTTATGTTGTACTGGTGGGTTATAGGTAATGTAATGCCAAAGCCGTCACTTTGCCCTGTATGGCTCACCCACCGCCACTGTGTGTGCTGGGTGGTGGCCCCATATATATTGAAGTCATGTCACAAGTACGCCCTAATACAAACAGCCTCATCCGTCACTCTAGGGGCTTACCCTTCTCTATTTCCCATTCTCATACAAACACACACACACACTCTAGAACATCCTCTTACCATATCCAACGAAGGCTTATACTCTATTGACGGGCTTCTGCTGTCTCTACTATTACGTGTGGCATGGTTAGTTTCCTAGTGACGTCCTCCTACTAGTGTCATCCGGACACCGTCGCCCAAAAGGCAACCCATAGGACGTGCTCTAACTAAACCACCCACCCACTATCAACTAAAACACAATACATAACACACCCACTTCAAATATTCACTCAAACATCCCTTTTAGCATTTTGGTGGAACACCATAATTCACAGACTGCCAAACCGACCATTGTCATCTTGTCACAGGCACATAAAAAAAAAAAGAGTTCGGTCCCCTAAAGTGGGGGGTAGAAGAAGGGTTGAGTGTAGGAAAGAAAAATAAAACATAAGACTAATAGAGAACAGAAAATAATTTAGATTCACTCAGTTTAGTATATAAATACATTACACTGTTCGAAATCTAAAAATTTAATTAAAATTACTTAAAACGGGCATCAGGTTTTAGTAATGCAAGAATATGCCTAAAAATGGCTTCTTCTGTTTTTTTTATTAAAGTGAAAATTAATGCCCACTGCAATGTATTATACCAGATTTGAGATTATTTCGTTTTAAAATCAATTATAATCAGATCTCTCAATTAATATATTAATTATATAAAACGTCGTACCATCATTGGTTATTATCATCAATCAGCCGCAAAGACATGTGATGAATCATATAGAGAGCTGTATAGGGACACGCTCGGAAACACAAAAAGTAAGTGTTAGCACTTGTTCCGGTTTATGGTACTTTCTCTTACTTACCTAGTAAGAGGAAGTGTTGTAATCGTGTGAAATTTTCGATATCGAGTTTTCACCGGAAATATCCGTTTTTAGTCCCCTTGAGTCCAAAAAAGTGGTCTTTAGCAAATGGTCAATGTGTGTGTATGTTTTTTGCGTGTTGTATTGTGTATGTGTTGTGTTCTGTGTGCATGTGAACAGCATAGCTCAAAAACGAAAAACCGTAGAATGTTCAAACTAATTATTCCGTTTAGGTATCACCATGGGATCTGACAGTACGTTATCTATAAAAAATCTTCAACCGGAAGTACCATATTACTGAATTTTATTTTATTTTATTTTTTTTTTTTACTTTTTTTGCGATTTTTCTCAAAAATGGCTCCAACGATTTTCTTGAAGCTTGGTACATAAACTACACATTATTATTATTATTCACAAAAGGGGAAGGCAAACCCTACGCTATCCAAAGCCTCCCAGGGCCCATATAGCTACCCCTAAAGAATAACAACCACTGGGACTAGAACGAAAATCCAGGCCCAGGTTTAAACCATCTAAGTTTCACCACAGACCGAACAAATCGGACCAAAACCTTAAAAGGACACAGCTTAAGTCCTCTACCGATATCCTATTCCGGCCGAAGGTCCTAAACCTAATCTCCTCACAACCCAAACAATTCGTCATCAGATGCATGGGTGTTTCCTCCTCAGTCTCACAAACTCTACAAAAGGGGTCAGGCACGAGTCCCATTATATAGAGATGTCTCCTTAAACCACAATGCCCAGTGAGGAATCCAACCAGATACTGAGGGAGGTCCGTGAAAGACATCGGACCCCGCTACTCAAAGCTCCGTCCGGGCCCCCAATGAGCATTTTAGACTGCCGACAACCCACTGCACTCATCCATAAGGATGAGTGCTGTGAGGTCATCCACGTCTGAAAGCCCGACAAACATGTGCCAGAAGACACACCAACAGCAGGCTCTGGACCAATGAAAGGGAGAGAGGCACCTAATTTGGCAAACCTATCCACCTCCTCATTCCCAAAAATTCCCATATGACCTGGAACCCAGACCAGAAGCACATCCTTTAATGAAGAAAGATCTTCCAGTCTTTTAGAACATTCCAACACCAATCTGGAAGTGAAGACACATGAATTAAGTGCCTTCAACGCAGCCTGGCTGTCCGAGCAGATACAAACATCTTTTAAATTAGTGTTGCGCACCCTCTCATCCAAAATACAGCAAAGAATTGCATAAACCTCAGCCCGGATAAATTACACATAAAAAGAACTTTTATTTGAAACATTTCTCTGGGAAAATTCATTTAAGGGTAACTTTTTGTTTTTTGTTTTTTATCTTGAATTGGTCGATAAGCCAACAAATTATTGTTTTCATCTTACAACTGACGGCCAACAAAGAAAATCATCTGATAAGGGGGTTTAGTTGTTTTTGTCGAGTATATACTTTTTTTTTTTCTCCTTCATTAATTTATTTGCAACTGTACAATAGATATAATAAACAAATGTGGTGAATGTTTACATGACATGAATGACATTCAAGGAAAATACCCTGTGGTATTACTTCATAGCGTTGAAGTTAATTTAAAAGGTCACGCGGCCACTGACGCTTCAGGCGTCGGGATGGATTATCAGTTAAAGTTTGACTAGCAAGTTGTTGAACCAAAGGATTATGATGATGGGACAAGGAATTATGGAATCTGTGATAACGGGATTTCATTAGATCCGACACAAATGGAATGGATAGGTCATTATGTAAGATTTTATTGGAGACATAATAAGGAGCATTGGTAATTTTTCGTATAAAGTTTTTATAGTGTAAGCTTATTTTTTAAAGCAAGTTTAGATGGTTTGTTGAAGAATCTTGAAATGATTCGAAATCGTCTATTAGTTTCCATCTTTTTTCAGTCTGGTCTGTTATGGATTAGTGTTAATGTAAAGTTTCCGGCTGAATCTTTAGTCAAGGATTGTGTCAAGTTGGTGCATTCTTTGGTCTTTTTATTTTTCCAGGTTACTTCTTGGTTATTAATATTATTGTCGAAGGTCTTCATTCTTAAACTATGGATAGTGAAGAATTTTAATTTCGTTATTTATTTTACCCGTACATATTTTACTTGAGTTTCTATTTTTGGACTCACTATTATAAAAAAGTCAATTGATGTCTTTAAAACAGTGATGCTTTTATTATGCCTGTATAAACTCTCATAATATCTACTTTTTTTCCCTTTTTTTTTTTCAACATCTTGCCTCATTAATTAGAGAAAATTATTTTGAAAATATTCTAAACTGTGTCCAAAGATTGTCAAAGTGTCAACGTCAATCTTCAAAGTGTTTGGCCGGCTTCAAAGTGGGTCACTTTTAGACATAAACGTCAAAGCGCCGTAGCAACATATTTAATGGTGAAAGAGCGAGGCAGATATATTTTTAGCTCAGTATAAGTGAATTTGTTATTAACATGCATGGTAACCTTTTTAAATTATTTTCATTAAAATAATGCTTTACAAGAATAACAAAATATTTGTGATACTTAAGTAATATTAAATAGACAAGAACAATAAAAGACAAGAACAATAAATATGAATAATATTAATTTTATCAGATTTTATAAAAAAAAAAAAATAATAATAATTTATAATTATAGTACACATTTAGAGAGTTGTTTACATAACATATTTATAAAATACAAGCTAAACCCGGCCACGCTTTGCTGTGACTCAGTCTGATTTTAATTATTAGGGAAGTAAATAGAAGTATTATAGTTAATATAGATTCAGCAAGAAAACACATTATTCAATTTAATACCCTACTTTGCGTTGCTGTGGACTGAAAGGAAAGAAAGAAAAAATGTTTTTAACTGAAAGTCTTTTTTATTGTAAAGCTAGTGAATGGACTACATTTTTTTGTTTGTCCGTCTCCAACATAAACATAAAGATCAAATGGTTTACCGACTCTGGAGCATGTGACATATAATTGCCCATGAGAGAAGCATTCGTTTTCTAAATTCAAACTGCACACTTGCAAAGATTGTCCTTGTGCTTTATTGATAATCATAGCGAACGCAAGGCGTATTGGAAATTAAAGTCTTTTGAACTGGAACACCATATCTGTCGGTATGAGTGGTATTCGTGGAGTAGTACGTCTTCACCTTTATGAGGTCCAATAAGAATTGTTGCTTCGATTAAATTATTCATTAATTTCTTAACTACTAATCTGTACCATTGCATAACTTTAGCTGATTGATATATAACGGAGTAATATAATTGGCACTCCAATTTTCAAATTTAGAATGTGTGGCGGTAATCCGGGAACATCGAGTGAATTAAGAAATTCCTTTGGAAAATGCACAACCTCACTATGGGTCATCACGGAGTCACGTGATGTTGTTCATATCGAATACGTCGACATTTTTAGCCGCTATAATAGCTCTTCCACTTAACCATGCATGATTTTGATCATTTGTTTCGATACTTTGGAATACCTTGGTGTCTACTAATGCGCGAGACTGGTGTGAGGTACTTCGAGACTGAGGTGGCAGTGAGAGATTCTATAAGTAGTTGAGAAAGAGGTTCAGTGAGCGCGCCACGCGTCTGCGTCTGCCTATTTCTGCCAAACTCGCAAAAAGCTCGGAATTTCCCGCGCCCGTGGGAACTTCGGAATAGAAAGTATATATAAACAGTCTTATATAGAAATGCAACGTTGTGTCAACATTTCAAGTCAATCCATCGACTATTTTTCGAGTTTTGCGGACACAAACATACGGATCCTGAATTTTTATATATACAGATTGAAAAATAAATCTGCTGTAAAACATTAACTTGACCTTTTTAGTGAAATGTTTACATACGTATTTAAATCTAATAACCCAAAGATTTCTCAAAATCTTCACAAACCATTTCTTCCGTAAAAGCGTATCAACCAAATTATAAGTTTATACCAGTGCGGCGAACACTTTAAATATAAAGAAATATAGTTGGAACAATTTTGAAAAAAATTACAAAAAAAAAATCAAAAACCTAGTCTCTAAAGTTGTCACACTTCCGGTGTACCAGTTAATCAAATTTGGAATGCTGGCAAAATATTTTAATGAATCTTAATATTACGTATTTAGGTGGCATATACCATGCATTGCAGTGAAATGGCACGTAATGGAGAAAAGATTAAGTTGCCCCATACCATATCACTTCGACCAAAAATTCAAATTTACCTGGAAAAATGTTACAAATGAAAGTGATTGACGCTTATGTAAGTAAATAGTAAACGAAGCTTGAAGAAAACCGTTTTAACTGATTTCAAGGAACAATTGAAAAAGAAAAAAAACCTTTCGTAAAGTCGCACATCTGGTTGGAGGAATTTTAACCAAAACCATAGACGAGTACGTTACCCTATCTATTGGCGTTTTTGAGAAATTAAGAAAGCGCTTAGTCGGTTTGCATACATTGCTCCTTCCTTGTACTGAGAGCATGTACGAGGGTCATTCAATAAGTAACGAAACAAATAGCTGTAGCTCAGAAAAGGTTTGTTTAATCAATACAATTAGTTTCAGTGCGTCAAGTTCGCATCCTTGTACTTAGTTTTTTCATCAAATGTGTGCGAGTGTATTGGTAAGCATAACCTCAAATGTATTCAGTTAACAATGGCGAGTCCACTCGAGCATTGCACATTGGAAGAACAACGCTCAGTGATTAGATTTTTAGTTGCAGAGGGTATCAAAGATAGTGAAATCCACGAAAGAATGTTGTAAGTATATGGAAAAGATTGTTTGAACCGTTCGAACGTTTACAAGTGGGTAGAACAGTTTAAAAGTGGCCGTCTAAGTATCTGTGACGAGCAACGAAGTGGACGACCGGTTGAAGTTGCAACTTTCACCCTCGAATCTCGCATTAACGCATTAATTCAGGACAACAGGCGTATTACTGTTGAACTGATAGCTGAAGAAGTGCTCTCGAGTGTTGGATTTGTTCATAACATTATTTAGAATAAGAAACCAGATTTCAAACCAGTCAACAGATGATAGAACGATGTTTATTTGAAAAAGAATTTTTCAGTAAAATTGTAACATGTGACAAAACATGGGTACACCATTTTGAGCAGCAGTCAAACGTCAAAACCTTGAGTGGAAGCATACGGGTTCTCCCAGTCGAAAGAAATTCAAGACCCAGCCGTCTACAGGTAAAGTCATGCTTAAAGTATTCTGGGATTCGCAGAGGCCTATTTATTGTTACTATCTCGAAGATCGACGAACCAGCAACAGCCAGTATTTACAGTTATATGCTCACAAACAAAGTAAAGCCTGCCATTCGAACGAAACATTGTGGACTCTTGACTAAAAGCATGATTTCGCTTCATGACAATCGCGCCCACTTGTGGAACAGTTAACTCAAGAAACACTTCAAAAAGTGGGGTGGGAGGTCTTTCCACATCCACCCCTACAGCATCGACCTCGCTTCGTTGGATTTCCATTTGTCTGGACCCTTTAAAGAGAGGCTCTACGTGGAAAAACATTTTCAATCCAATGAAGAAGTTAAAAAATCAGGTGCAAAAGTGGTTTCCGAGATCAACCCAAAGAATTTTATGCCAGTGGCATAAACAAATTAGAAGAGAACGATGGGACAAGTGTAGTTTTGTATTGATTAAATAAATCGTTTTTGAGCTACAGCGATTTGTTTCTTTACTTATTGAATAATCCTTGTATAAATACGAGTCAAACCCATATTATTATTATATGCACTTGTGATTCCTAAACTCCAATCCACCAAGTTTAATCTTGCTACCGTTTTTTTTTCTTTTTCTTTTTGAAATATTTTGTTCAAAACATAAACAAAATATTTGGATCAGGAAATATTTATCGTGTGAAAACTCGATTTCGAAAATTTGACACGATCTCAGTAAAAGAAAGCAAAAATCATAAACTACACAGCTGCCTTTTAGATTAAATTTACTTCAAATAAAATTTATTATATATATATATATATACGCGTGTATGTGTGTTTTGTGTGATTAAAGTAAAAAACAAAATAAAATTGATAGTAGATTGGTGGCAATACATAGTAACATTGTTTAAGCGATTTGTTGTTGATTGTTGTTAAGGGTAGATCTATCACACAAAGTATAACAACATATCCCGTACATGTTAGGGCACACATCTTTTATCCCAGGAGTTTCTTCCCAACCAATCCAGCTTGTGTTCCACCCCTACAGTTCTAAAGTGTCGTATGTATGTTTGGCGCAAACACACACACACACACACACACACTCGTGTGTTTGTGCTTTTATTTTTAGAAATACACCTACTACTTCCAAACCGCCCTTCTAACGCTCTGACGCTTCTTCGCTATACCTCTCCAACTATAAAGTTGATCAATAAGTACGAAACACTAGGAGACATTTCGCTATTCTCTTACTTCTCTTTTTCTGCAGGAAATTTCCTCTTCGCTTATTCTTTTTCTACCTTCCTCCCTTCCAAAAAAAAAAACCTTCCCAATATACCTTACTTTTTCTACCCTCTTTCTAAGGAAAAAAAAAAAGAAGAAAAACCTTTATATAGATATATCTGCAAAACTGTTGGCCTGAACGGAAAAGTGATCCAAGAGTTTTTACCCTATTCCTTTCCTATATTTGTGTGTGTTAGTGTCATTGGGCATATAGGAGCCGATGTCTTAAACTTGTGTGTCCTTTTTTTTT
>JAAEAF010014855.1:0-67693 GCA_011037195.1 Triatoma infestans
ATGATCTTTGACCCCAGTACTCTGGATGAGGTCCGAAATGTTATCTACAATAAGTGCTCGTTCATCGTAGCTAATTTAAATTCCTCCGGTCCTAAAAGGCCTAACCAGCCCTTCAGAAAACCAAATCCTTACAACCAACCCCAACAGCCTTACAGACAACAATACTCTTACAGACCAAACCCACAACACTTTGTACCAAACGTCCCCAGGGCTCCAGCCCCTAGCTATCACTATCCACCAATTGAATATCCCAAACCGATAGAACCTACGCCTCAAACTTCTCTTTACCGACAAAGACCGCAGACACAACTGCAACAACCTCCACGACCCAATGTCGGACAATCCTACCATCCTAATCACCCAAACCATCCGGAGCACCCCTTTAATCGACCCAGACTACCTCCTGGCTACTTTTCGCAAAACACGGTGTCCATGCGAACCGCAGGCAGACCCCGTTTCAGAGACTATGTTTCTCCACACGAATTGACCCACTGCCAAAACGAAGACCCACCTGAAAACTATACCGAACCAGATAAAACATATGAGGACAGACTTTCCCGCCTAGAAAATTCTATAGACAGAATAACCGAAAAATTTGAGCATTTTTTAGACGATGGCCACGAGAGCCAAGAAGGCCCCCCGAATTTAGCATAAACCTCGTAAATAAATCACTACCCCACTTCGTAGATAAATCTGGCCTCAAATGGCTAGTAGATATCAATCCAAATGTGGTTCCCGCTAACGCCCTATTAGTAAAAGATCCCTTCATAATCTCCACTCCCGCAGGCAAGAAGCAGGGAGAATCCTCATGTAAATTTAACATCCTAGAAACCTTCAACGTAAACCTCCAAACCAAATTCCATTTGTTTCCTTTCTCAGACAAATATGACATCCTATTAGGCCATAAGACCATGCAAGAACTTGGCATGAGTATAGACCTAAACAATAATGTCCTTTCCTATCCTCAGGGCACAATCCCCCTGAAATTCACCCTTAACGCCACAAGCGACGATCCAAATATAATCAACATAGAGCAAGGTGTCAATTTCATAGAATTACCAATTAGAAATAAAGAACTAAAGTACGGATTAGTAAATGAAGATATAAAAATTAATGAGAAGTGTACCGTAAAAGAAGGACTGTATAATGTTAACAATAATAAAATTCTGTGTAAAGTTGAGTCCAAGGAAGTCATGGTCATTTGCCCTGAACCCATGGATGTCGACGAACCGCAGGAAACTAGTATAAACATACCGGACGTAGTAGTGGCCAATTGTCCCGAAATGTCCGACAAACTTAGGTTAAGAGAAATAAAAAATGAAGTTCCTAAACTAATAAGAACTGAGCACATGAACTCAGAGGAAAAGAATAAGATAATAGAATTAATAAAGAACTACCCCCAAATAATCAAAAGAGAGCATGACAAACTAAGCTGCACGGACTTACTGAAACATAAAATTCGAACGACTGACGAAAACCCCGTATACACGCGAAATTATAGGTACCCGGAAATATATCGGAAAGACGTACAAATCGAAGTTGACAAACTACTAGAAAATAAAATAATACAGCATTCGAATTCCCCCTACAACAGCCCAATCTGGGTAGTACCAAAGAAACCAGACGCCTCCGGTAAAAAGAAAATAAGAATGGTCATAGACTACCGCAAACTTAACAACAAGACAATCGAGGACAAATTCCCCCTTCCTAACATTGAAGACTTATTCGGTAAAATAGGACGCGCGACTTACTTCTCAGCAATTGACTTAGCTTCAGGGTTCCATCAAATTGAAATGGACCCCGAATCAGTTCCCAAGACAGCATTCTCTACTGAAAGCGGACATTACGAATTCCTGCGCATGCCTTTCGGGCTTAAGAATGCGCCTCCCACATTTCAACGAGCCGTAAATTCCCTCTTTTCCAGGATCCCTAACGTACTAGTATACATGGACGACATTATTATCTTTTCAGACAGCTTGGACGAACATATAAAGCACCTTAAGACGGTCTTTGACAAGCTTAGACAACACAATCTAAAGATTCAACTTGACAAGACGGAATTCTTCAAACGCGAACTTCTCTTCTTAGGACACATCATTTCTGACAAGGGTATACAACCTAACCCGGCCAAACTAGACGCTATTGCGAAATTTCCACTTCCCAAGACACAGAAACAAATCAAACAATTTCTCGGACTTACAGGCTATTGTAAAGCCCCCACCACTTACCTGCTTGGCTCTAAAGCTTCCACACCCATACACATACACACCCCCATTCGTACGCACACATCTCCATACATACGGGGAAGAGGACCCATATACTTGGGCAGTTAGTAGTGGTACAATCTAATATTTATTAAATTAGAATAATTAGAAAATTAACTTAGAATAATTTCATTTATTAAATCAGGATAATTAGATAACATAAAGGTGGCTCTGGATTGAAATACTCAAAACTTAGATACAATACCAACACGAAATTCTATTTACTCAACATTATATGAACTCAACTATTAACGCAAAATTATATTAATTCAACTATTTACTCAAAATTATATGTACTCAAGTATTAACGCAAACTTATACTCTATTACTCTAAATTCTATTACTCTAAATTATTACTATAAATAATTCTAAACTCTATTACTCTATTATTCTTATTCAACTATTACTCTAAATTTACTATTAACGGAAATATAATCCCTGGCGAGTGGGTTAGTGACACAGGACTGAAACAATGAAAAGTCGCTCACCTCTGTTGCTTGTGGTCTCAGCACGGCTCTGGCTGCCCTCCTACTGTGTCTACCACTCCCACTCGCCAGGTACTCTCCTAGATGACCTTTGGTCCTCTCTTAAATATATGTACATTTATACCACATTTGTTTATTTGTTTATAACACTCTTGTTTACTTGTTTATCATTCACATTCAACACTACACTATACTGTTTACAACCATCCCCCCCTTTTGAAAAGTGGAGTATATCTCTTCTCCTCACTCCACTTTCAACTAGATAGTCCTTCGAGGGTGAAGACTCGCTCCTTCGCCTTGACTATCGTTATCCAGGATCTCGGTGGTAGCCAGCTGTGTGCTTCCTTCGTGTTCATCTCATTTGTTGGCCATGGACGGTTCTTCCGGGCTACTTGGCAACTATTCCTTTACCGATAAGTCTGCAGCGCCTGATCCTATATATTCCAACTTGTTCTATTTAGTGGCCTGCTTTTATGGTGACGGTGGACTTAACTTGATTGTCCATCTATGATATTGGAGGGGTGCCCTGGCATGCCTGCTGTCACAATTGGACTCTTATGGGTCCAGCCTTGAGCGACGCCGTCGTAAGGTGTCCAGTCCCGCATTCACCTTTCCCACCGAACAGGGTCCCCGCCCCACCATCCGTACTCTTTACTATGGCCCACAGCTTTCACACGAGCTATTCCGCTTTTTGATCAAGGTATTCTTATTCCGATGTCTTAATTTACCTTTCCAAAGGGACAGGGTGTGCGTTTTGGGGAAGATAGTAGGAACTGTAGGTCAGGATACTGTTACATGATTCTCAGTCATCCATATCACATCCACTTTCGGTCATATTCACATCCCTACTATTTGGCCTATGTCGGCGTCGAGGCCGCACGTTTACTCCCGATGGCGTATCTAGAACTGGTGGAGCTCTGCTCTCAGCTTCCTCGTGATGCGTTCTCAACTCATACGGAGACTGTCGCTGGTCCCCTTCTCTGGAGTCATCCGTTTCCGGATACCAAGTCGGATCCGTGGGTCCAGTCGTAACGTCTGGGCTCCCGGTTTCTTTACTAGTCTCTCCTCCTACACCAGGAGACCCCCCCTCCGTAAACTCCGCGATTGTTACGTTTCTGGCGCCCTCCTCCTGGATTCCCGGCTGCCCATTACTATCCTGCGCATTGCTTTGATCCGATTCCGCTTCAGAGTAAAACCCTCCACCTTCTCCGGCAAGTGGATTCCATGTCGTACGTTGTGGTACATGCGTTAAGACAGGTTCGTCTTCCCGTTCTATTGCTGGTTTGAGCCGATCAATATGTACTACATACCGGCCTCCCGATGCGAGGGTTAGTTCATAGGTAGTAGGAGAAATTTTCTCGTAAATAACATGTGGACCAGTCCACGGTCGATGAAATTTTTTTGCATGGTGTAGTGGGACCGCTGGCTCTAGCAAGTATACTTTCTGTCCTACTTCGTATTCCCGCCGTTGCTTCCCGCGGTCGTGCTCTCGAGTCCAACGCTCCCGTGCTCGCAGTTCGGTTTCCTTCGCGTACGCGTGGGCTTTCGAGAGTTTTTCCCTTAACGTCCTAGCATATTCTTCCGCCCCAGGACTCTCCTCCTCCAGAATGTAGGGACAATCAAACGGTAGTTCAAGTTCTCTTCCATAGAACAAGTAATGTGGTGAGAACCCAGTAGAGGAGTGTGCTGTAGTACGATAAGCCATTAGGGCGAAGGGAATCCACTCATCCCAATTGCGCCCATCCCGGCTCACATAGTGAGCTAAGGAGTCTACTAAGGTGCGATGCATCCGCTCTACGAGGCCATTACTTTGTGGGTGGTAGGCCGTCGTTTGCAATTTCTTGATTCGTAGCACCCGACACATTGTCTTGAACAGCTGGGACACAAAGTTCGTGCCTCTGTCGGTGAGGAGGTATCTGGGGGCCCCATGCCTTAAAATAATTTCTCTTACCACTGCCCGTGCGGTTTCTTCCGCCGTCTGGCTTCGCATGGGTACTGCCTCTGCGTAACGAGTAAAATTGTCGATCATCGTCAGCAGGTAACAGTTACCCCTATGGCTCGTTGGAAACTCGACGAGATCCAAAGAAACTATGTCTAGTGGAAATTTAGCTACTTCCACTTTCCCAAGGGGACTTGCCAGACTCTTTGGGGTCTTTCTGGTATTGCACGCGTGACAACTTTTCACAAATCTTTCCACGTCGCGGCTCAATTCTGGCCAGTAAAACTGTTCACGTATCCTCGTCGTTGTACGCTCTACTCCCGGATGCCCCGACCAAGGAGTGTCATGATGGGTACGAATGACATACGACCGCAGCTTAGTAGGTACCATAACTTTCCACGCCTTACGGTCCCCTTCTCCATTGGTCCAATACCACAACCCCGCTTCTAGAGCCACCTTATCTGGGAAACGGTTCCGATGGTGACTGCACCACAGGTCTCTTTCTTGTTCACGTCTCCACCGGTCTTTCTCGGTCGGCCCACTTGTTGTTTTATGGGCCTCATTCGCCTGGTCTTGGACATGCGCCACGGCGCGACTCAACCCATCGGCATTCTGGTGCTTGACCCCCGGGCGGTGCACCACCTCATAATCAAATTCGGAGAGACGCAAGGCCCACCGCGTTAATTTGGCCGAAGGGTCTTTGAGATGCAACATCCATTTCAAGGCGGCATGGTCCGTCACCAGTGTGAATCTACGGCCTATGAGAAAACATCTAAATTGGGCTGTAGCCCAAACCACAGCCAGCAGCTCCCTTTCTGTGGTCGAATAGTTCTGTTCCGCCCGGCTTAGCTGCCTGCTTGCATAGGCTACCGGCCTCTCGTGACCCTCGCGAATCTGAGAGAGTACGGCCCCTAACGCTACTCCCGAAGCATCGGTAGACAGTAAGAACGGGTCACGGAAATCCGGGTAGATCAATACATCGGAGGAGCACAAAGCCCCTCGTAGGTCGTCAAAAGCCTTCTGCTCCCGGTCACTCCAATGGAACGTTTTATCTTTCCCTAACAAAGACGTCAGGGGTTTTGACATTTCGGAGAATTTCGGGATAAAGCGCCGGTAATATCCAGCAAGTCCGAGGAAACTTTTAACCTCTTTCGCCGAGGATGGTGTAGGGAAGGACTGTACCGCCGAAATCTTGCCTGGGTCGGGTTTCACTCCTTCGGCTGACACAATGTGCCCCAAATATCGGACTTCGCTCTGCGCAAACCTACATTTAGACAGATTCACCTTCAGACCCGCCTCCTCAACTCTTTGTAGGATGTGGGCCAGTCTTTCTCCGTGTCCGTCAAGGTCACTGCTGTAGACGATCACATCGTCTAAATAGACCATGCACTCCTCCCCTTTTAGGTTCATTAACAGTTGGTCCATCATTCGCTGGAACGTCGCGGAGGCGTTGACCAGTCCGAACGCCATCCGGCGATATTCAAAATGGCCCCCCACTGTAGTAAATGCTGTCTTCTCGCAATCTTCTTCACAAATAGGTATCTGATGATATCCACTTGCCAGATCAATAGTCGAGAAGTACCTACTTCGGCCTAGACTCTCCAGCGTTTCTGTTATAATAGGCAAAGGGTACGCATCTGTTTTAGTGATTTTATTAAGGCCTCGGAAGTCCGTGCAAAATCTGTACTGGCATTGGCCATCCTCACTCTTTTTCGGTACCAGGACCACCGGAGCTGACCATGGGCTGGTAGATGGGACTATTACCCCTTTCTCCAACATATCATTCAGGTGCTCCATTACTACAGCCCTCTGATGGTACGGTACCTTATAGGGTCTTTTGGCAATAGGCCCTTCTTCCGTAGTCTTGATAGAGTGATAGACCGGAAGCTTACACCCTTCCCTCCCGGGTGGCCCGAACACTCCGGAATACTTTCGGAGAACCTTCAGTAGTAAACGTTTTTTTTTCTCTGGAAGATGACTCAGTTTTTGCATGAACACTTCATCTAAATCCCCACTGCTGCAGGGAACTTGTTCAACGGCCGCGATTATTGCCAGGCTATTCTGAGGTAGGATCTCCTCAGCAAACGCCAATAGCTGCCCTTTCGGTAGTACGATCCCTTCGTTAGTGGGGTTAATGATCTTCACCCAGACACGCCGCCCTTCTACCCTGTTAACACTCCTCGCCACCCTTAACCCGTACTGTAGCTGCTGCGCGGGCTCTAACAGCCAGTCCCCTTCCAAAGGACCACCCAATTTACCCTCAATCACCTGTTCATTAAAAGGCGGTATCGTGATAGCGCCTATTGCTTTTACAGCTTTCTTGAACAGACCAGGGCAATCTCCTTCCTGCGTCATCTCTTTTGACAAGGTGTCATTGCTTTCGGCTGTGCCCGTCCTCCTTACCCCCTGTGAGGCTACAGCCGCGGCGGCGAATTGACCATCCCCTATGGTGATGCTCCTATTCCCAGCATTTACTACAACCCCCAATTTAGTCATCAAATCCCATCCCAAGATACCGTCCCCGCGGGTTGCCACCTTGGCTATGGCAAAGACATGGCGCACCTCCCTATTACCCACTTTACAGGTTACTTCCTGTTCCCCTACAATGGGGACCGACCCTCCCATTACCCCGGTTGCATTTATTTCGGACACTTTTACCCTGACCCCCGGAATCTTCTCCTTCAAGATCGAGATTTCCGACCCACTGTCTAGCAACAATTGCACGTTTTGTAATCCGACCGTCACATTCAGCATCATTCCTCGAAAATGCGTGGTCGAGATATTAGGAACGACTTGAGGTGCCCCTAGAACTGGTGGGCACTCGATGGTGGGGCATCCATCGGGCCCACGCCTTTTGGGTCGGTTTCCTCCTGAACCATGCTAGCCCTCACTTTCTTTAACGTCGCTCTATCACTACAGTCTCTAGCATAGTGGCCTGCTTTACCACACACAAAACAAGTCACCGCGCGACCAGCAGTGGTATTCTGTCACTGCGAGGGTTTCTGAAACTTCGGGAAGGCCCCACCCTGGGTTTACTTAGTTGTCTGCAGTCGCGAGCGAGGTGACCTTCTAAACCACATTTAAAACATTGGCCTCGGCGCTCCTGGGTATCCCCACGACTCGCAGGTTCCCCTTGAATGGCCCACACCTCTCGGGTGTTACTTGGCTTCACCCGGACCTGCTCGACCCTTGCAGCTCGAGACACCGCCTCTTGAAACGTGGTAGGCGGCATATATTGTAGTTGTCGACCGGCTTCACCCTTCAACCCTTTCATATACGCGGCAACTAAAATCTTATCTAGTTGCGCCCTCGCCCATGCCGCCTCCTGGGCTGATACCCCATGTTTTAGCGTTCTTTCCCCTAGCTTCCTACAGCGATCAGCGAACTGTTGGCATCCTCCTCGGGCAGCTGTTCCACCGAATTGAGCGCCAGAAGAAGTTCCTCCGGAGTGGCAGTTCCCGTAAATCGTTGTTTTAAAATTGATTCCAAATCTTTAAATGTTGCGGTCGCTTCGAGTAACTCCGGGTGCCCCGCGATACAATTAGCTGCTGCACCGGTTAACTTAAGGCGGCATATCATAAGCTGCTCTGCTTCTGTCCACCCCCCATTATTGGCTACCAAGATGAAATTTGTCAGAAAAGTCTCTACTGGCTCCTCTAAAACCCCTCCACCCCAAGGCCTAATCAGAGTTTGCAACGATAAATCTCTTGGCCTGTCAGACCTTCCGGTTTGTGACACGCTTAATCGTACACTCGATAATTCGGCTTTGATTTTGTCCAGTTCTTTCTTCAGAGCTCCGAGGTCAGTCATGATAGCCTATGCTAGCAGTAAACTCAGGTTGTAGAGCTGGGCGAGCTGTTTAAAATGATACCCCACACTTAGGTATAGCGGTAAGGGACACTATAAAATTTTACTACGAAGATTTTCGAAGAGAAAACTTATTAGAAAATGGAAAATTTATTTTCCTTGAACTACTAGTATATCTAGGACCGCAGAACCCAAAATTAAGGCCAAAATCGCTGAACAACGAAGCGTTTACGAGATAACGCCCGCGCGCCGTTCCTGTGGGAGCGTCCCCACTATTCTCTAGTACACACCCCACACCTGACACCAGTGTAAAGCCCCCACCACTTACCTGCTTGGCTCTAAAGCTTCCACACCCATACACATACACACCCCTCATTCGTACGCACACATCTCCATACATACGGGGAAGAGGACCCATATACTTGGGCAGTTAGTAGTAGTACAATTTAATATTCATTTATTAAATTAGAATAATTAGATAACATAAAGGTGGCTCTGTATTGAAATACTCAAAACTTAGATACAATACCAACACAAAATTCTATTTACTCAACATTATATGAACTCAACTATTAACGCAAAATTATATTAATTCAACTATTAACTCAAAATTATATGAACTCAACTATTAACGCAAACTTATACTCTATTACTCTAAATTCTATTACTCTAAATTATTACTCTAAATAATTCTAAACTCTATTACTCTATTATTCTTATTCAACTATTACTCTAAATTTACTATTAACGGAAATATAATCCCTGGCGAGTGGGTTAGTGACACAGGACTGAAACAATGAAAAGTCGCTCACCTCTGTTGCTTGTGGTCTCAGCACGGCTCTGGCTGCCCTCCTACTGTGTCTACCACTCCCACTCGCCAGGTACTCTCCTAGATGACCTTTGGTCCTCTCTTAAATATATGTACATTTATACCACATTTGTTTATTTGTTTATAACACTCTTGTTTACTTGTTTATCCTTCACATTCAACACTACACTATACTGTTTACACTATTACCGAAAAATGATCAAAAACTATGCCAAGATAGCCAGACCTCTAACCCTCTCACTAAGAAAAGACAAATTTCCAACAGTCAAAATCAAACGCTACTATACCAAAAGACTAGACATAACCGACCCCTCTGAACAAGAAGAAACCATTCAAAATTATCACATTGGCAAAACTGCACACCGTGGCATACATGAAGTATACAGAGCTCTAACTAAACGTTACTACTGGCCAAAAATGCTTGAACACGTAACAAAGGTAATTAACAATTGTTCCCTGTGCAAGGAAGTCAAATACGAACGCAAACCAATTAGACAAGTTTACGAACTTACACCTACACCCTCTAAACCATTCGAAAAACTCCAAGGAGACATACTACACTACGACGGAAAGCAAATTTTCACTATGATAGACTGTTTTTCAAGAAAACTGTATGGTTATCTAATCAAAACGGCATCCGCAAACGAAATTATTCACTAGAAAACTACCTCAGCATATTCCCGTGCCCCAAAACGATTCAATTTGACAATGGTACGGAATTTAAAAATGGACTGGTAGAGAATTTCTTAAAATACAATAACATAGAAACACACTTCACGACCCCTAACCACTCAGACTCCAACGGACTGATAAACCGAGCACACTCAACCCTCATAGAAATTATGAACATAGTAAACAGACAAAAGAATTGCCCCATATACAGAACTCTAAGACTAGCTTTAATAGCGTACAACAACTCTATAAACTCTAACTTGACTATGGCACCTAATGAAATTACTTTCGGGATACAGCCCAATACATACGCAGAGGACCTAATTCTAGAACAACGAGTCAAGGAATATCATGACGACAAGGAGTTAATAGCTCGCGTAATAAAAGAAAAAATTGATAAAGAGAAAGAGACCCGTACAAACAAACTAAACAAAACTAGGGAAAAAATCGAAATACCAGAGGGAGAAATATTTATTAGGGATAAGCAATACGGAAAAGCTAAACCCAAATTCAAAAGAGGAAATTATTCTAGGGAAACTAAATTAGCTACAGTACAAAAGAAATCTTTTAAAGTGCATCCTAACCTACTAAAAAGACCAAGGAAGTTCACACAACAAATTATCTCTGTTACAGACGCAGATAAAAACGATGACTCACACATTCCTACTGCCGATAACGATACTGCTGACGGCGGGGAATGTAGCTTCCAGCTTACAGATAACAGATCTGAGTCAGGGCCCGGGAATTCTAGCCGTGGCTCTTAACCCAGTTTACGTCATAGACAGATACTATACCTTTATACACGTTACTGACGTACAACTAATAGATATTGAATTAGATAAAATTTATCACATTATTGGCACTACCTATCAGCACAACCGGACAGCACAGATAAAATCACTCTAAATATTATCACTATCTTCGTAACAAACTAGACCATTTGACAGTTAATAAATCTCGGCCTAAACGCGGACTCATTAACGGCCTAGGCAAAGCCATTTCCTGGTTAACCGGAAACATGGACAGTGACGACAAGGAACGATACGACAAAGTCATCAACACTATTGAACGAAACGGTTTTCACCTCCAAAACAACCTAAGAACCCAAATGGCAATAAACAAGCGAGTAATTGAAGAGTTCAATCACGATATACAAATTATACGAACTAACAATGATAAAATGACAACCTTCTTCTCCAATCCTATAATTAGCCAGGTTGAAATAAATCAGCAATTCAATTCGATTCTCCTTAACCTGGTCCTTATCGCCAACCATATTGACGACATGGAAAACTCTCTGGATTTCTGTAGATTAAACACCATACATCCTAGCATTTTCTCCCTTAAAGGTCTTGAGTCAACACAAAAAGCCCACAATATAACGTTCGTAACAGCAGACATCGAGGCACTTTGGCAATTAAGCAAGGTACGCTGCTCAATAAAAACCTGGAATATCTACTACTTCATTAGCGTTCCCCTAAAAACCTCTTCCTTCGAAACGTACTTCCTCTTATCCTACCCTGTAGAAAAAGACAACCACCTTATAACAATGCACGTCCATCCACCTTTGGTCCTACACCTCCAAGATGAGTTATTTACAGCCACCTGTGAGGATATCAACGGTGCAATGTACTGCCACAACAAGACCAGCGTCCAGAACGACTGCATTCGACAAATTATAACCAACATCAACCTCTCAGCCTGCAAGACAGTCTACACGTCAAGCGCGCCATTTATTAAGTATATCCCCCTCGTAGACCACTTCCTAACGTTCAGGACTAACAGGATCGTGGTAAGCAAAGACAGCCGTAACGACACCATATTTCTAACTAACACCAGCCTGGTAAAATTATCTAAGGACGAAACCCTACTGGGCAGTAAAGCCATTCCTGTATATAAAGACTCAAAAAGTATATTGACTTCTACACAAGTATTCGCTCATACCAGCACGAACATATCCTTTGAGGATCTACACAAAATCAACCTCCGAATGGAACCGCTGGAACACCTGGAGGAGATACCCAGCAGTTCCGCAACTATCTACTACTACAGCATAATGGCGATAGCCCTCCTATTATTACTATGTTCCTCATGTTTTTACTATGTCTATAGAAGGAAACTGAATCCACAGCAAGGTGGAACCCAGCCACAAACCATGCCTCTACAGCAAGCACCAACCTCTGCCTACCCCGGACTCTCATGCCATTTGTCGCAGGAGCTCCAAACTTAAGGAGGGAGGAGTTATGACGCATCCATAGGAAAAGTACCAATGCCGAGTCAGCAGAGACTGATTTCATATAAATACAGCCACCGACCAGCAGGCAGTCAGTTCTCAACTCACCACCAGACAGTTCACATCTAATTTCATATATATATAATCAATTGTGCAGTTATTATTATTATTGTTGTTGTAATTTCTAATAAAACTCTTTTTAAAAAGGCTAGTCAGGGTTCCTGTAACATAACTTCGATGTCTCTTTGAACTCTTTCCTCTATAGTGTGGGTGAACCATTTCTTTATTTACTTAAATTATGATGTTATTCTAGGGAAGGAGATGCGACGAATGCGTGCAAGTACGTTGCGCTTGCTATCAAGTCATATTAGATACCAAAATTTGATTTGAAACATTTATCTGAATTTTTCCGCTTTTGAAGTAATCCCGGTTTGAAGAAAATCCCTTCCCGGAAGTCTCACGCGTTACAGAATAAGTTTCTGCTTTTTAGTTTCTCTTCCAGCTTAACGAAATATTGCGAGCGGAATATGTTTTCAGGCTTCCTGAGTAAGAAAAAAAAAAATTGGTGTGAAAAAGTCACATATTGAATAGACCACTTTCTCTTACTGCACTTCACACACATTAAAGTGACAATATTTTATCAAACTTGTAATTATTATGTGGTGGTTGTGGTGGTGTGGTGGTTGTGGTGGTGTGGTGGTGTGGTGGTTGTGGTGATTGGTTCTGTAATGTTTACTAAAAGTTTGTACTGACATAAAGCTGTCACTTTTTTTTTTAAACATTTTCCCAAAAAAATTGATTTTAGAGCTGGTTTAGAAACTCTGTCCGCCAAAAGAAGCTTTATTGGTTCTGACAGTGGGCGTTCTATCCAAGACCGCTCAGGTATACAGGTATAATCCCCCACCACACTTTTTTTGTCCAGTCCAACTAAATATTGTAAACGATGCTATTTTAAAGAAAATTGGTTAATTAAATTGTATTAGTTGGAGTGGGGAGAAAGTGGTGTGAGTGTTTCCCACCAGATAATCACACTCAAGAAAGTGGTGTGAGTGTTTCCCGCCAGATCTGTACTCAAGAAAGTGGTGTGAGTGTTTCCCGCCAGATCTGTACTCAAGAAAGTGGTGTGAGTGTTTCCCGCCAGATCTGTACTCAAGAAACTTCAAAATATGTATTTCTGGTGAAAACTGAATTTCTAAAATTTGTCACAATCGCGCAATACTTATCGGAAGTGAGAGAAAGGAAAAACTTGTTCAATGAACAGGTCCTAAATATGGTTGTTATTTATATCTATAGATGTTATTAATCTACTTTAAATTAAAATTATACAATAAGTCAATTTAAGTACATTCATGGAGATGTACAATTAATGTGGATTAATTGTCAATGGATTTGTCTGAATAATAATTGCTCTTTGTTTACCAGATTACTTAGCAATCGATCTGTTTGCGTTGAATTTCCGGCTATAGCAGACCATCTTAATTGTATTGGTTAATTACTATTCAGTCAGATGACACATAATATATTTATTTCTTGTTTACTTGCTGTCAGTGATGTAAGAGGATGTAAGAGTAGATATCACCGGAAATTCATGTTTCCTCAATATAACAGAATGGTTTTACAAACAAATTCTCTCTCTTTATATATCTTAGCTTAATTCTGGAGTCAGCTGATCCTCTACGATGCCATTTAGTTCAGTCTCTCACCTGGTGGGCGATTAGGGAACTAAAAATTTTTGTAAAAATGCTTACTTTTAAGAACAATTTGCCATATTTGTTTAAAATGATGAGAAATGCAGTAATAGAAAGCCAATTTTTTATTTCCGTTTAGCGTACATGTATACATATAATATAGGTATTTATTATCGTAGAATACGGTTTTTCAGAGGCCGCCTATTTGACAAAAAGCGGACTTTTTTCTTTGGAAACCGAAGAATGTTTTCTCACACATGAAAAAGCGAACGTTTTCTCATAATAAGAAGGTATGAACATTTTTAATAAGCAATAAAATATAGATAAATACCTGCGAAAATAAACGAATGGTTACTTAAGAATTGGTTCGTCAAATGTGGACCGCAAAGCAAATTTTTACCGAAAACTGAACAAATTGCAGCAAATTCATTCGATAGAGAATTCGTTCGCTGTATGCGTACTTTTACCCTTATTGATATGGGTTTGGTTCAGTGTTATTGGCGCTTTCCACTGGATTACAATGTAATTATTCACTACCTGGATAGATTTTGTCACCCTACCACCTGTATATTGATGTTGGGACAAATGAATGAAATTTCAAATTTAAAGAAAATCTGTCATTTTATTAGAGAAAGTCGTGTGATTGTTTCACACCAGATTTCTTCAAAATGGCGCCAGCGCTTTTTTTTTAAACTTGTTACACCAGCTACACATATAATGTATGTATGTATGTATGTTACATCAGCTACACATATAATGTATGTATGTATGTTACACCAGCTACACATATAATGTATGTATGTATGTATGTATGTATGTTACACCAGCTACACATATAATGTATGTATGTATGTATGTATGTATGTATGTATGTATGTATGTATGTTACACCAGCTACACATATAATGTAACACATACAACTTTTACTAGCAACGTTTTGCCAGCTAACTTCATTATAAAGATGAGGCTTCTCCGGAGTCGTGAGGGGATTGTATAGGCTTTCCTTTAAGTTCCATTTCAACTACTTCTGACACCTTTAAAATATCAACCTGAAGTAACTGTATGGCAAAATATAATTCAGAGTTGAAAAAATTCAGTTGAACGTTAATGAAGTCCTGATTGAAGTGTAAATAGAGAATTGGTTCCGAATTACTGAGTTCTTACTTTGCAAAATTTTAGCAAAAAAACAAAAAATTAAAAACCGGAAACAAATAGCAAAATACCTGGGAAATATTGAACTGTAAGGGGCTTCTACATAGATCTGCATTAGTTAAGTTACTTATAATATATATTATATGTATATATGTATATATGTATAACCAGGTATATAATATGGCCGGAAGTAAATGTAAACAGTTTCAGTTTCTACTGAAATAGCTCATGTTTAACTCAATGACGTCATGCACCCCCCTCTGTATACAACATTTCGCCACTAATACCATACAGTCAGTTATTTAAATAGATCACTTCACATAGTAAATGTTTATGCTTCCTAAATATACCCATATATTACAAAATGTTTTTTTTCAGTATGTAGTTGTAGGTTGGGCTACACTGTGTATCTGTAAACATGTGTATGTGTTTTTATCACAAAGAGAATCCAAATTCAATTTCTCTTTCTATGTTTATGTGTTGTTACATCTGAGTTTGTAGGCTAAATAAGAATGTTTCTCTTGTAATCTCTCAATCTCAACTTACTAACCTTTGTGAATGTTTCAGTAACAGGTCTTGCCATTTATAATGACCATTTTAGTATTCTCAAAGTATTTTGACAACCCTTGTCGACTACAGACATTGTAGCTGTTTAAACCCCAACCCCTCTACCTGTCACCGTATCACTTTCTTTTACTGCCTTAAATAATGACGCTCTTGGTTTATTTTTTTTAATTTTTTTTTTTAGAGAGACTCTGTCTGTCTGTCTGCAAGATTGAACAAAATATCTCCAAAACGATGAATTGCATACGATTCAGACTCAAAATTTCATATTCCGTTTAGATACCACCATTAGTTTGGAAAAGAAGCTTTCGTTCAAATCTTGGAAATTGATTTTTGTTTAGTTCTGAGCAAGCCATAGATGACAACAGACTTCTCTCTAAAGTGTTTATTTTCGAAATACTGTGCGATTCTGCGAATTATAAATTATAGAACGCGTTAAAGCCTGTTTAGAGTAGTCTAAATTGAAGAAAACCTATTATCTGGAAGTGGGACATTATTCGTTTAGTTTTTTAGCATTTCTGGAGGGGGGCGGCTCCACAATAGGAAAACACTGACACGACTTTCAGTTACGGCTGAGAAAGTTTCTTCAAATTTATAATTTTCATTAAATGCTTCAATTGTCTTCTTCAATTTCATATCTATTGGAGAATATAAATTGGAGAATAGAACATTTTTGAGGAAACCATACACTCCCCCTACCCCCCAAAACTTCTTTTCATTTTATACATACCGACAGAGATAGACAAGAAAAGCTTACATAATTTTAAAATTAACTATAAACTGAAGTATATGATAGTGTAATGTATTGGTGATGTGTGTAGGTGTAGGTAGCTTGTGGCGTAGCGTTTTAGCGAAAAGGGCTTGTGTGTTTGTTTGAGATAGATTATAAGAAACAAGAGTAATTAAGAACATACTACTGTTTTATAAATAAATATATTCTGTTAAAATAATAACAACTTATTTGGTTTATAAACTTATTTCATTTATAACTGGCACAGATATTTAGAGAGCATTTCCTGAAGTGTCCTCTTTGAAGGTTGAGTTTAGACTGTCTCTATTCTTTGCTCTTTTAAAGCTGATGGCTCTCTTCTTTGGAATTGCTCTCTCTCTCGCGGGGGAATTCACTTATACAAAAGAGTTGCCCTAACGGAATTTAGTGTCTTTGTTTTCTTAATAGCAATGACCAGATTTAATATACCTGGTTCTAAAATACACACTTTTTGAAGGTAAATTCACAGCACTAAAGTAATTATAAAGTATTAACAAAAATACAATTTTGGATACTATAAAATATTCAGAAACTTTAAACTATTATTTTTCGATTTTGTCCTTCCACTACAATAGATTTCAGGTAATTAACGACGGTAGCTGCTGTAACTGCGACAATGACACGGATCAACATGAACATGGAATCACCTGATCTACAACTGTTTTCTACTTGACAAACACCGAAGACATTACTACGACAGGAGTAATGTAATGGTCGATTGCAAGATCGTTACTTCTAACGAATAAATATTTACCATCATTGAACACATTTATAAATTCTATTTGGGATGGACAGATTTTAATTTAATTGTGGTACATATTATGTGATTTATATATAGATAAACTCCCTATCACAGGAGAACTGTTGACCCGGGGAGCGTACACACACACAGACCAATTTCTAAAAACCACTTTTCTGTTTCAGGGGACCTGAAAACGGATATTTCTGGTGCAAACTCGATATAGCAAGTTAGGCACGATCGCAATACTCCTCTTACGTAAGAAAAAATATTTTCCTTAAATTCCGCTTTTACTTCAACATTTAACGGGAAAAATTTGGTGTGTTATTGAGAGTGTTCTTGTTGTTTACTTTCTCTTAGTGCTTATAGGAGGAAGTATTGCAGTCGTATCGAATTGTCGATATCCAGTTAACAACCAGAAATACAAGTTTCGAAGTTCCCCAGATTGAGAAAATAATGTTTTCAGCGACTGGTTGTATGCGTGTGTGTTCGTGTTAACAGAATACCCCCAAAAAACGAAAAGTCGCTGCAAGAAAGTTCAAACTTGATATTCTGTGCAGTTACCATCATTGATACGAGGTTTTGGTAAGTGGGACTTGACTGATTTTTTTTTTTAGCTTCCTGCGATTTTCTCTAAATAGGCTTCAACGATTTTCTTTTAACTTTGTGTATTGTCTAAACAGATAAATGCCTAACACTTTTATTTAATACATTTTTTCAGGAAAACTTGATTATAGAGAAGATTCTGGGAGAACAACACGTTATAAGCTTTCCTCTGAAGTGCAAGTTTAGTACAATGTATGGTTTTATCACGTATATGATATTGAATTAAATTATAATCATTGTTAGAGTTTCAAATTTGAAGAAAATCGCTCAACCGGAAGTGCCACTTTATAGAATATGGTTCTGAGTTTTTTCTAGAGGGGGGCTGGGGGTGGGGATTGTCTTGAAAACGACTCTAACGATTTTGTTTGAACTTGGACTGCTGGGTGCACACTGTTTCTATTGGAAATATTTTCTTTTTGGGAAAATTAGTTTTAGACTTTTCCAAGAGAATCCACGACGTTAATTTCAAAGGTTATTGGAGTTTGTACTTCACATTCAATATCTGCCATCTCTACTAACCTATATATACATTACTACTTAATACAGTATTTTAGGGCAACAACGTAAAAATATTCAGGTTTAATAGAGAACTGGTCAGTGTTATAATTGTATCAACGGCATTAAGGGAAAGTCGTGTTTTATGCCATATTTTGGTTTTTTAATTTGGTTGTATGATGGATGTAAGAAAGTATAACTATTTTATTTTCAACATTATGAGAAAATGCAAGCTCGCTCGCAAAAAGGGTACACGCAGGTATAAGAGAACAGTTATTGGAAAAGTTCAAGAACCTTTATGGCATTGTACTACCCCCTTCTCCTCAAAGGGGAGGAACTGAACGAACAACAGAAGACATTCTTTTCAAGACAGACTTGTGGTAGGCACCAAGGAGAACACTTCAGAACTGTACCAGTTTTAAGTTATAAGAGTTTATTATAAGCTTATTATTGATATTTTAAAGTAACTTAATTTCTCTTAGTGAATAATATATCTATTTCAAAAGCAGTGTGATCTCTGATTATTTCTTAATACTTCTATCTTTACCTCAAACATACTTACAAGCCCTCTTACAAAACCGCTCAAGCCACTACAAATACATATCACAACAATACATTTCAGTTGCAAGTGTAAAAGAAGCCATGTGGTGTGTAAATTACAGTAAAGATTGTCCGGTTACTAGGCAACCAGACATGGATTGCTGCTTTGTTAGATTAGAATACGTTTTTTTACAGCTAATAATTTATAGTAAAAATGTCTATGTTTAAGTATTATCTCTAGCAGATATACAGTTGTATTTACTATCCATTCATTTTACAAGATCTGGGCGACCGGGAATTGTGGGCGCGTGTTTAAGTGTGTATATATATAAAATATTTACATTATAGTTTATTGTTTGTGTTGTAACAATTTGTTAGAGTAGTAGCGGGAGAGCAAGGAATGGTGGTGGTAGTAGTAGGTGGACAGCGGAGGGGGTGAGAAGGTCGAATTTCTTTCCAAAGAGATATAAACGTTCTGCTGTTTTGCCGTGGATGAACATCTATTGGAATAAAGCTAGTTTTCCGACCAGCCCTCACTTTTCTTCTCACCCTGTCCGTGTATATATATATGTCCCTATTAGTTTTCTCACTACAGCTGCAACCCCTTAATTCTGACAGTTTTTCATCGATAAATATCTTTCTCTAGTTTCACTCTTAGTTATTTTTCTATTTTCTTTCGGCCATTTGTAATGTTAAAAAAAAAAAAAAAAATGTCGAAATGAAAATTCTACAGACTGAACAATTTATTATTTGTGTAGTTGGATGAATTTTCTAAAATGCAAACCAGGATTTTTCACACTTTATTGTTATTCAAGTTGATAAACAACATTGTTCATGTTCATGCAATCATATTGAATAAGAATACTTATCACATTCCCCCAGGACATCACAAAAAATAATTTGATAATGCCTCTTTCTTTTATTTCCTCTTTTACTTTATCTCAAACTTTCCTGTGGATTAGCAATGTATGTTTGTGCCACCTTTATAATATTAATATACGTTAGAAAATTGTTAGAATTTCAAATTTGTACCGGATTTTACAGGATAGGTTTTTTGAATTTTTTTGGAATTTTTCGAAAACGACTATAATGATTCCCTTTGAACATGGACTACTAACTACACACACACGTGCAGGAGCGGAATACTAACTACACACACACGTGCAGGAGCGGAATACTAACTACACACACACGTGCAGGAGCGGAATACTAAATACACACACACGTGCAGTGAGGCGGAAATAAACTACACACAGACGTCTGCAGGGAGCGGAATACTAACTCACACACACGTGCAGGAGCGGGGAATACTAAACCACACACACGTGACAGGGAGCGGAATACTAACTACACACAGACGTGCAGGAGCGGAATACTAACTAACACCAGATACGGTGCAGGAGCGAATACTAACTAATAACTACCCACACACGTGAGGAGCGGAATACTAACTACACACAGACGTGCAGGGCGGAATACTAATACACCACAGACGTGCAGCGAGCGGAATAATAACTACACACAGACGTGCAGGAGCGGACATACTAAACTACACACAGACGTGCAGGAGCGGAATACTAACTACACACACACGTGCAGGAGCGTAATACTAACTACACACACACGTGCAGGAGCGTTACACACCAAATTTATTCAAATATTATATAAGAGGTAAAACCGTAGTTTTCATTGAAGTAGCTTGCTAAAGTGACAAGTCAAGATTACAGCCCCCACCTGTTACCCCTTTAAACATTCAGTTTTCTTGGGAAATGTTTCAAATAATTCTCAGTCGCTGATTGGTTGTTTGCGCGCTAAATGCGTGAGTGGTTGTTTGTGCGTTAAATAAGTAAGCAAAGTTTAAAGCAGCGGCGGTTTTTAATGTTTTCAGTAGCTCACCTCCTTCATTCAAGCGCAAAATATATTTCCATACCTCCTGGAAAATTCTAATCCAATTACTTTCTCTCACTTGTAGTAACAAGAAATATAGCGAGCGAGCCAAATTGTAATCCAATTACTTTCTCTTACTTGTAGTAACAAGAAATATAGCGAGCGAGCCAAATTGTAATCCAATTACTTTCTCTCACTTGTAGTAACAAGAAATATAGCGAGCGAGCCAAATTGTAATACAATTACTTTCTCTCACTTGTAGTAACAAGAAATATAGCGAGCGAGCCAAATTGTAATCCAATTACTTTCTCTTACTTGTAGTAACAAGAAATATAGCGAGCGAGCCAAATTGTAATCCAATTACTTCTCTCCTTGTAGTAACAAGCAATATAGCGAGCGAGCCAAATGTAATCCAATTACTTTCGTCCCAACTTGTAGTAAACAAGAAATATAGCGAGCGAGCCAAATTGTAATCCAATTACTTTCTCGTATTGTAGTAACAAGAATATAGCGAGCGAGCCAAATTGTAATCCAATACTTTCTATACTTGTGAGTAACCAAGAAATCAAACGACCGAGCCAAATTGTAACTCCAATTACTGTCTCTTACTTGTAGTAACAGGAAAATACTAAGCGAGCGCAGCCAAATTGTAATCCAATACTTTCTCTTCTTGTAGTAAAAGAAATATAACGACCGAGCCAAATTGTATCCAATTAATTTCTCTTACTTGTAGTAACAAGAAATATAGCAGAGCGAGACAAATTGTAATCCAATTACGTTCTTTTCTTATTGTAGTAACAAGAAAAATAGCGAGCGACCAAATTGTAATCCAATTACTTTCTCCTTACTTGTGTAACAGAAATATAGCGAGCGAGCCAAATTGTAATCAATTACTTTCTCTACTTGTAGTAACAAGAAATATAAACGACGAGCCAAATTGTAAATCCACTTATTGCTCTACTTGTAGTAACAAAGGAAATATAGCGAGCGAGCCAAATTGTAATCCAATTACTTTCTCTTGCTTGTAGTACAAGAAATATAGCGAGCGAGCCAAATTGTAATCCAATTACTTTCCCTTACTTGTAGTAACAAGAAATATAGCGAGCGTGCCAAATTGTAATCCAATTACTTTCTCTCACTTGTAGTAACAAGAAATATAGCGAGCGAGCCAAATTGTAATCCAATTACTTTCTCTTACTTGTAGTAACAAGAAATATAGCGAGCGAGCCAAATTGTAATCCAATTACTTTCTCTCACTTGTAGTAACAAGAAATATAGCGAGCGAGCCAAATTGTAATACAATTACTTTCTCTCACTTGTAGTAACAAGAAATATAGCGAGCGAGCCAAATTGTAATCCAATTACTTTCTCTTACTTGTAGTAACAAGAAATATAGCGAGCGAGCCAAATTGTAATCCAATTGACTTTTCTCTTACTTTTGGTACAAGAATATCCAGCGAGCGAGCCAAATTGGAATCAATTACTTTCCTCTTACTTGTATAACAAGAAATATAGCGAGCGAGCCAAATTGTAATCCAATTACTTTCACTTACTTGTAGTAACAAGAAATATAGCGAGCGAGCCAAATTGTAATCCAATTACTTTCTCTTACTTGTAGTAACAAGAAATATAGCGAGCGAGCCAAATTTTCGATATAGAGTTTTCAGCGGAAATATAAGTTTTGTGTTCCCCGGTGTCCCAAAAGTCAATTTTAAGGAAATAGTCTCTCTCTCTCTTTCTTCCGGCGTCGGTATGTGTGTGTGTGTGTGTGTGTGCGGGCTCAGCATAACTCAAAAAGGGAAAATCGCCGTACGTTCAAACTACACAAATAGAGAGTGGTACAACTTTTATTTCAGGTATTTCTCCGGGATAATTTATTTAAGGATGTGTATGGAGGAGGGGCGGCATTGTGATTAAGTACTGTTTTAAATTGCTGTACGATAGTATTATTCATACAATATTAATCCGAATTAATTCCCAAGTTTGAAGAAATTCGGTTGAACGGAAGTGCGTTTTTACACAAACTTTTTTGTCACTTTCGTGAGATTGTCTCTTCAAAAACACTAACGAGTTTCGTTAAACTTTATATACTAATTATACATGCAGTTACCATTACTTTTGTCTGAAACTTTTTCCGAGAAAATTGCATTTAAGGTGTTTTTGGGAGAGGGGGGATTATGCTTTCTTCAAAAAAGTCGCTTTATAATGTTTAGAGTCTCCTCTGTTTCCTATAAATTGAAGTCAACTAAACATCTAGTAAGAATTATATGTTTTAGGACAGAATTAGTCAATTATAACTATGTAAATTGTCAATTAGTCAATTATATTTATGTAAATTGTCAAGTAGTCAATTATAACTATGTAATTTGTCAATTAGTCAATTATAACTATCTAAATTGTCAATTAGTCAATTATAACTATCTAGATTGTCAGTTAGTCAATTATAACTATGTAAATTGACAATTAGTCAATTATAACTATCTAAATTGTCAGTTAGTCAATTATAACTGTCTAAATTGTCAGTTAGTCAATTATAACTATGTAAATTGTCAAGTAGTCATTATAACTATGTAAATTGTCAAGTAGTCAATTATAACTATCTAAATTGTCAATTAGTCAATTATAACTATCTAAATTGTCAATTAGTCAATTATAACTATGTAAATTGTCAATTAGTCAGTTATAACTATGTAAATTGTCAATTAGACAATTATAACTATGTAAATTGTCAATTAGTCAATTATAACTATCTAAATTGTCAATTAGTCAATTATAACTATCTAAATTGACAATTAGTCAATTATAACTATCTAAATTGTCAATTAGTGTAATTGTAACTATCTAAATTGTCAATTAGTCAATTATAACTATCTAAATTGTCAATTAGTCAATTATAACTATCTAAATTGTCAATTAGTCAATTATAACTATCTAAATTGTCAATTAGTCAATTATAACTATCTAAATTGTCAATTAGTCAATTATAACTATGTAAATTGTAGTAAGAGAAATTTCCCAGGAAATGTTTCAAATAAAAATCGTTACAGCCGTTTTCGAGAAAACTGAAGAAAAAAACTTCCGGTTGATAGATTTCACCCGAAATCTTCCGCTTAAACCTAATATCAAGTTTTGAGCTCCCTGCGACTTTTCTTATTTGAGGTATTCTGATAAAACACACACACACACACACACACAAAATATTTTTTTCACATAGAGAACCTCAATACATGTATTTCCTGTGAATATTTCGAAATTTTGCCACTTCGCAGTACTTCCTCTGCCCAGGGAGAAGGAGAAAGTAAAAATATAAATAAACTATTGCAATATTTCATCATTCTGCATCATACTACATCATACTGCATCATACTATATCATACTGCATCGTACTGCATCATACTACATCATACTACATTATGTATGACGAAATATTGCTAAAGATTTTTTTGTTGCAAATATTGCAAAAGTAAACAGTTACGTGGTGAGTATGATGTCACATTGTGGGTAGACGACACAATCACCTACATATACTGGCTGTTGATTTATTAATTAACGAAAATATTATATTACCAAAGGATTTTACATTATAAATATCCAGTATATTGTTATCGATTGGTACGATGTATCGATTGAAAAAAAAATCTGGTGTGAAACACTTACAGAACTTTCTCTACTGCAGTTTACAAAATTGTAATTGACAAATTTTATAGTTAGTATACCAAATTTTATGAAGTTCGTCTGTGTTTTTATGGACAAAATCGCACAAACTGGAAAAAATGTTAAGAAAAACGTACTTCCGTTTACTAATTTCTGGAAACTCAGAATTTTTGCTATCTATTTATTTCTAATTAATTTTGTTTAGATTGTAGAATAGTATAAAAGTATGATAGCACTTTAGAGGAAAACATAACCCCACCACACCTCCCAAAATCCCCTTAAATGGCTTTACCCGGAAAAATGTTTAAATAAAAGTTGTAGCTCTTTATATGTGTAGTTTTGTAGGTCTCAGTCGAATGAGGCCCGCCCTCCCTTTCAGGCAATCTAATCTAATCTTTATATGTGTACTTCATATTCATAATTTAAAGCAAATTGTTGGAGCCGTTTTAAAGAAATTAGCAAAAACTGTAAAATACTTTTCAGTAACAATGCATTTCCGGTCATCCGATTATCTTCAAACTCGGATTTTCAATAACATATTGAATTCTGATTAATATTATATAAATGATAGAATTGTGTAATAAGCTGAAATAGCACTTTAGAAGAAAACCTATCCCCACTCCTCCCCCAAAAGTGCCTTTCCGGAAAAATGTTTCGAATAAAAGTCGTAGAACATTGTAAGTGTAGTTGATATATACAATGTTTAAAGAAAATCGTTCGAGCAATTTTCGAGAAAATCGTAAAAAATCGAAAAAAACCATTTAGTAAAGTGGCACTTCCGATTGAACGATTTTTATGAAAAGCTTATTTCAGGTCTCCTGGTAGCACTTTGACGAAATATTAAGTTTGAACATTCTACGATTTTTCTTTTTTGAGATATGCTGTCCTAAGCACACACACACACACACGTACAGACCCTTTTTTAAAAACCACTTTTTTGTATTCAGGGGACCTTAAAACCGATATATCCGGTGAAACTCCTCTTACATCTAGTAACAGAAAGTAAAAATACTATTATAATAATTCCAAATAAAACACTTTATTTACACATTACTAGAAAAAACGTCCAACAACTAACTATTTTATATTTTCTAATCATAAGGTTATGCTATCATACATATGGATAGCTGGACCACAATTACACACCTTATCTACTTCATAATCTTCTTCTTCGGATGCAGTCGCTCCCATTCGCGCTCTTAATTGGTCTTCGTGTTTTTTCCTTATTTCTCCTCCAGTCATGACCAAATGTGTTCCCCTATCCAGCTATTAATCACTCCTGGTTTCCATCCTTTCTCTGTTTCACTTTTTATCCAAACCTCTTGCCCTTCAGTAAACTATCTTTTTCGGCTACTTCAATCATGGTATTTTTTCTGCTTCCATATTTCCTTTTCCATGACATTTCTTGGATCTGGCTTCAGCCTATCTAACATTGTGGGGAGTCTTCTTTTCATAAATAACTCTGCTGTGGTTTACGGGTTGTTCTGTGAGGTGTGTTCCGATAAGTTAATAACAATCACGCTATCTTTTCCTAGAGGCTACCCTCCACGTCTTTTCCTGCCAAATATCTCTCTTTGAACGTACTAATAAATTTTTCCATTAATCCGTAAGACTTCGGATGGTGTGGTGTAACTCGGACATGTTGTATTTGATTGCTTTTACAAAATTTCTTAAATTCTTCGGATGTAAGCTGGGGACCATTCTGTTTCTGGCCACTTAGAGTAAACATCTACTCCCACCATCCAGTAGTGACCTTAGAAGGTATCAGCTAAGTCAATATGCACTCTTTCCCATAGATAGTCTGGTATGTTCCACGAGTACAGCGGCATCTCTAGCTCATTGGGCCGGTTTTCTTGGCATCCTTTACATTTAGCAACATAATGCTCTATATCCGTCTCCATCGCGGGCCACCAAACTAATATCGCGCTATCGATTTCGTAGCTAAGATTCTAGGATTTCCTTCATGTAGAATCCCCGAAGTTTTTACCCTTAGTGCTTTGGGTATTACTATTCTCCCATGCCACATCAAAACACCTTCCACAGAACTTATTTCATCCCTTTTCTCGAAAAACTGTTTCATTTCTGGCTCCTGTTTTCCTAGTTTTGGAGGCCCCAACTGGTATCAGTGAATTTGCTTAAAATCGGATCTTTCCCCATTTGAATATGTAGTTCTTCCCTCGTTAATTCTAAACCTTCTAGTTTGTGTACTGTCATAGAATTAATTGTGGATTCCTTTTATTTTTATTTTCTTCTAACTTAAGGGAAAATCTTGATAACGCATCAGCCACCTTATTTTCTGCTCCCCTTTAATACTTCACCTCGAAGTCGTAATTGTTGAGAATAACAGCCCATCGGGTTAGTCTGTTATTCGGTAATTTAGGAAGATCTTGTGGAGAACTTTAGGAAGATCGTTTTGGGCCGAACAACCGTTCGAGAGGTTTATGATCTGTCACTAAACTGAACTGTCATCCACACACATATTGATAAAATTTCGTTACTGCAAATACACAAACGAGAGCCTCTCTATCTATGGAAGAATAAAGCTTTTCTGTGGAAGCTAAAGTTCTTGAAGCATAAGCCACCGTGCGTTCGGTTCCATCTGGAAAGTTATGCATCAATACCGCTTCAAATCCTGTTTCTAATGCATCGCACATTGTTGTAATTGGCATTTTATCATCATAGGGGCAATACATTCTTTGCCTGCTAGTAACTGTTTTGTTGTTTGGAAAACCCTTTCTTCTTCTTCAGTCTACTGCCATCTCACCTTTAAACTTGTCAAGCGAGGTAAACATGCTCATAGGCTGTGCAGATGAGGAATAAATCTCTCATAGTAGTTCAGCGCACCTAGAAAAGCTCTCAGCCCTTTCTTTGAAGAAGGAGATTTTGCTCCACGAATTGCTTCCACTTTTTCTATCTTAGGATGGATACCGTACCTATCTATGCGGTGTCCCAGGTATATTACTTCCGGTTGAAGGAATTGACATTTTTCCTTTTTTGCTCTTAGTCCCGCCGCTCTCATTCTAGTCAGAACTTTTTTCACCGTTGCCAGGTGTTGTCTGCGATTTGGACTTGTTATTATAACATCATCTAAATTGATTCCTACATTCGGAATATCTCCTATTAATTTTTCCATCCATCTTTGGAACATTGCTGAAGCTGACGAAAACCCAAATGGTAGCCTTCGGTAACGGAAAAATCCTAGATACGTTGCGAGTATAACAAGTCTCTATACTGTTCCGCCACCTCCATCTACAGATATGCGTCTCTGAGATCTATGACTGTAAATTCCACGCTTCCTCTAATTTCGTCGTGAGTTCAGCAAATGTTGGCATCGGCTGTATATCTGGAATAATCAACTGATTCAATGTTACCCGGAAATCTCCACAAATTCTTACCTTTCCATTTCCTTTGTCGATGTTTACTGACGGTGCGACCCACTGAACTACCTGTTCAATCACTAACCTTTCTAATTCTCATTTAACTGGCCGTTTTAATGGGAATGGAACCCTCCTAGCCCTAAAGGCTATTGGGATCGCCTCTGCTTGAATGCCTTTTATTACCTAAAGTATCCTGAAACAATTCTTTAAATCCATTGATTAAATTGCCTATTAACTCAGGCTTGCTTCATTCTGTGTTTCCTGATTTTAGTATTTAACCGGTTTTGCTGTCACTTTCCGTGGTAAGTGCAATCTGAAAGACTGTTTCCTCGGTAATCCGAACGAGGGAATATCTTCATCCTTCTTTACAGCAACCTTCAACTTTTTCCGTTGTTCATTTAATCTGACCTCCTCTAAAATCTGCCCCAAAACCTCTAATGGGTGTTTTCCATACCCCTGGAGATAAGCAAGCTGATGTAGCGGTGGTAGTCCCAACCGTATCCACCAGGATTGGCTGATTGCAGAAAGTCGGGCACCTGAATCGAACTCCATGGTGCATGCCACTCCATTTAATTCCACTTTGATTTCAGCCCTACCTACCTTATGGACAACTGAGTGAATATCAGTTAAGGAATCGTCCTCACTCTCTTCAGAAATTACATAACCTCTTGGCTTTTCTTCTATTCTTTTAATGGTACCCTTACATACACGGGCGTAGTGATCTTTTTTCCCACACTTAAAACATTTTGCTTCCCTGGCTGGACATTCTAACCCTTTATGATCATTTTTTCCACAGTTTCCACATTTACCCCTTCTATTGCCAACATTTCTCTCGTATCCATCTCTCTCCTTTTTGAATGACTTGAACATCTGCTCTTTAGGTTTAAATTTTGTTGATTTTTGAATTTTATATATTTCTTCTTGTTTTAATTCCTCCTTTACCCTTTCCATGGTTCTAGCTAACTGATATATCTCATCCAATTTTACTGGTTCTCCAGTAGTATGACCACCGCATTCGAACCTCTTTCTCTAACGTGCTTAGTCTCGCTCCTCCCAAAAATTTATCGTAACCTTTCATCTAAACTAGGCCCATACATGCAATCTATGCTAAGTGCTCTTAACCTGCTCAAAAATGTCGTATATGACTCTTCCTCATTTCTGATTGCCTGTTCAAACTCTATTCTGGCTGTAAAAAATAGTTTTTTCCGGTTTATACAAAGCCTTTAGGGCGCACACTATTTCTCTATAATCACAACTATCTAGCCTTTTAGGTATGAAAAAATTGTTTACAGCGCCCACGGTCTGCGCGGAAATTCCGAGTTTGAAAAAAATCATTTACTTTACCACTTTACTAAATGATTTTTTCACTTTTTCGCGATTTTCTCAAAAATAGCTGCGACGATTTTCTTGAAACTTCGTATATAAACTTCCATCCATTTCCAAATCTTATTCTTCATTTCCTCCACCACCCTGTATTCCGTCTTTAGAAAGTATATTTTCATGTCCCATTGTTCATATTGGCTTTTCAAATTCCTTACCATAAATTCCAAATCCTCTCGGTCCTGGACAGTCACCACCTGATCATCTGTAAAAAGCAGGGAGCTAAGGCTTTAGTTATCCACCGGTAAGTTCATTCCTTGACACCTTCTTATGAGTCCTGCAGGAGTCTCTCTAGATAAATTTTAAATAGAGATGGAGCCAGACAACAACCTGGTTGGGTTAGCACTCCACCTTGTTTGATCTGATATATATTCCCTTTGTGTATTTTTTGAATTGCCTGGATAAGGCCAATTTACAGTACTAGCTTCTTTAAGGACTTTCCGTACCAAAGGCAAGGCACATTGTCATAGGCTTTCTCTAAGTCGATGTATGCCAAATGTAGTTCCTTATTTCTTGCTTTACATTTTTCCACAATTTGCCAAAATATTGTCGATGTATGAACGGCCAGTGGTAAAGCCGCTCTGCTCTTTAGTGGTACTACAACTTTCATCTAATTTATTCCTTAATATTCTTGAGATAGAGCATGCACACATGTTCCTCTACACAGAAGCTTTTATTTCCTTTCTTGTATAGTGAAGAATATAACCTTCCTTCAGATCGTTTTGTATGGCATCTCCCCTCAATAGCGAGTTTAACAAATCCCTCAAGGCTGACACTATCCTTTGGCCTCCTTTCTACAAACGTTCCATCGAAATACCTTCTGGGCCGGGGACTTTACGATTTTTAGATTGTTTTAAAGCTTTGCTCACTTGTTCTTCCTCAGTCACCAATTCCTGCTCACCCCCATATCTTCCTCCTTTTCTGTGAAAGCTACTCTATCCTCTGTAAATAAATTTTTGTAGTATTCCATCCATTTCTCTTGTTCTATAACCTGTACAACATTCCCTGCTTTCCTATTATTCCCCATGCCCTTCAACACCCGTCATGCCTCTTGAGACTTATTGAAACCTAGACGACACCTCTTTTATTGCACCTTCTCTCCCAATATTTATTTTTAACTTCACTCACCTTCCTTTTAACCAGTCCATAAATATGTATCGTAAATATATATATTTATAAAAGCCAGTATAGTTATCTATAAAACATTCGATTTACTTATAAATCAAATACATATTTGATTAAAAAAAATTCCTTTAAACAAAAATAAAACTGGTGTGAAACACTCAGACGACTTCCCTTTACCCCCCGGTGACCTAAAAAATGACCAATTTTCTTTAAATTGCAAATTTTACTCATTTGTCGTAAATATAAATATAGAGGTGGCGGTGGGAGGACAAATACCAACCTACCAACCAAGGCAAACAGTGGAAATAATTACATTGTAGTCCTGAAAATCGCACCAACAAGATTGAACCACTTATATATTATTATATTTAAAATTTAATGCCACAAATTCCGCACAATTATTTAAAAATATATTACTTTTTTGAAAAATGTCACAAATAAAAGTGAGACGCTTATATGTATGAATGCACTTACCGTTATAAATTTGAAAGAAATCGTTATTGTATTTTCCAGAAAGTTCTGAAAAAAAACGGAAATACTTGTTCTGTAAAATTGCATTGCCGGTTAACCGATTTTCTTCAAATTTTGAATTCCAGCAAAATTCTTTAGAATGGTAGAACCATCAATTGTATTGAAGAGGGACGCACGACTTTTCCACCTAGAATTTCCAAATAATTAACTCTATCGGGAAAATGTTTCAAACAAAAGAAATTTTTTTATTTTGTTACATAGTGAGCGAAATTTACGGAAAATTATTGAAGCCCTCACACCTGAAGGGCACAAAAAACCTGAAGAAAATTTTTTTTAGTAAAATCGCACTTCCGGTCGATGGATTTGCCCAAAACATTCGTGTCTGATGATCCGATGGTGATACCTAAACGGAATACCAAGTTCGGTGTGAGATATTTGTGCCACATAGATACAGCCAGAGAGACCGCCTACTACTATATATTATTCTAATATATATATATATAAGCCAGAGAGACGCTACTATATATATATATATATATATATACAGCAAGAGAGACGCTGCTATATACTTATACGGCCAGAGAGACGCTACTGTATACTTATACAGCCAGAGAGACGCTACTATATACTTATACGGCCAGAGAGACGCTACTATATACTTATACGGCCAGAGAGACGCTACTATACTTGGGGTACATCAAAACATTTATTTCTTGTGAAAACTCAATTTCGAAAATTTGAAGCGATCGCAATAGTTCCTCCTCTTATTAGGAGGAGGAGTAAGAGAAAGCACGTATGTCAACACTAAAATTAAAAAATATCAAAAACTAAAAGCTGACACCGAACTAATAAATATAACCTTCCCGAATGGATGGTCTAACTTCCTAAGGGTGAGTTGCAATTCGGTGTTATAATTCTCTAATTTCTCTTCCAGTCTTTTCTTATCATTCTCCAGCAGTATGATTCTTATTTTTTCTCAATTCATCAGCCCATCTTGTCAACTCTCTCCTTCTTTACGTATTACAATCCATTGTGCCCATACAAAGGTTGCGGCTTACCACTTCCATTTCATCACATTTAGTTGAAAGATAGCCAGTTCCATTTGTTCCAACCCTAACTTGTCTCATTTCTTAATGGTCAGTTAATTTTTATCATGTCATTATTTCATTTTATCATGTATCATTTTATTAGTTAATTTACATGCTTACAACAATTCGTTCCTAGCACACTGTTGGTCACCATCTCGGTGATCATCTAGTTCGGCTGGGGCCCGACCTTGCTATACTTCATTCTTACTCGTTTAACATAGCATTCTGAACATTTCAAGTTATAAGAACAATGGACTCAGCAAAGTTTAAATTGTTATCATCATCCCCAAATTTAGATAATACATATTAAGATACAGTAAATTTATAGCCAGAATATCAAGTTTAAAGAAAAACTGCAACGAGAGTGTGACTTTTACAGAATAGGTTTGATGTTTGGATTTTAATTTTTACGGCCGTTAAGTTTGCAGTGAGAGAAAATCGTGAAAAGTCGAAAAAAAAACATCAAATAAAATCCCACTTTCTCTGGTTGATGATTTGTTCCCCCAAAACCTTCATGTTATATGCGGCGGTAGTTCCTAGACGGAATACAATGTTTGAGCATCCTGAATATACCCACGCGCACGCTCACGAGCGCACACACACACACAGACTGAATGAGAGTAAGAGAGTGTTCGCTAAAAACATTTTTTTGGGAATAAATCAATTTCGAAACTGGTGTGTCTGTGGAAAGGGCGTGTCTCTTACAGCTGACGTAGGCAATAATACAATAAATGGTACTGTATTATATAATACCGGATATCAAGTCCAAATTAGGAAGTCACGGATTTTGAAAGTTCCTGTTGCCAATATTGATTGATAATATTTTGTAGAAGAAATTCTATTTCCTGCGATATGATTTGTATCTGTTGAATTATGTCTTCATCCTCATTCTAACAGTTTCTTCTTTTCTTTATATATATTTATATATATGTATAAAGATACCAACTTATATTTTATATATATATGTATATGTTACAGATTGTGAGAAAATTAAATATTCCATATTTTCTTTTAAAGGTTTCTTCTCTTTTATTAATCATTTTATTGAAATTCAATAATGAAAGTATTTCATGGTGAAATAGAAAAGAGGTTATATTTAGTGAGGCTCAAGGTCACTAACAACAACTTGATTTGATTTCTTTTTTAGAATTTCAATTAATTTCCAAGGTATCATCATCCCCTTACTTCTTGGCGATTATACTTTAATTAGAAATATCTGCTATGAAACCTTACACGACTATTCTCATATTAAAATTCTTAACTTCTTGTAACTTGGAATTTTTAGAATGAACAAGATATTGAAATGGCTCTTCAGAGCCAGCAACTTTTTATACTATGATGGAGGGCCGCATAGGAAAATTCTCATAACAAGCTTGGCGGCCCCAGTTATTATTAGAATTTTTACAACTGAAATAAAATAAAAAATCGGACTTGCTATTATTGCGCAGTTAATATAATTATTATACTTATATAAATTGTAAGAAACATGGAACTTTTATTGAATGTTTAGCTTGTCTTTAACATAAATATAGTGAAGGTAGATATTAGTTCTCAGTACATAGCAGGTCCTTTGATGAGACAGCGTCTTGATCAAACCCTGACAATATTCTAAGCTCGCAGATTCCCAACACTCACACCACTTTCTCTTACTACAATTTACATTCTTCAAAATGATCATTTTTTCCTCACTAAAATAAAAGTTTTAATGGAAAAAAAGTTCCAAACAAAACTGATAGAGGGCTCTGTCTGTATTATTGGTATACCAAGTTTAATAAATACTTTGGTATTAGGGAGAAAATCGGAAAAGTGTGAAAAAACTGTTCGGTCAATTGATTTTTTTTTTTCTTCAAACTCCGGAATTTTTGCAACATTTTCAATTCTAATTGATATTATATAGATGCTAGAGTAGTATAATAGTGACACTTTAGAGGAAGCATAACTCCCTCCCTCCCCGAAAACGTAGCTAATGAATTTGTTCGGAAAATTGTTGTCAAACAAAAGTGATAGACAGACAGACAGACAGACAGTCAGGCAGACAGACAGACAGACAGACAGGCAGGCAGGCAGGCAGGCAGGCAGGCAGGCAGGCAGGCAGGCAGGCAGGCAGGCAGGCAGACAGACGGACAGACAGACGGACAGACAGTCAGATAGACAGACAGGCAGGCAGGCAGGCAGACAGACAGTCAGGCAGACAGACAGACAGACAGACAGACAGGCAGGCAGGCAGGCAGGCAGGCAGGCAGGCAGGCAGACAGGCAGATAGACAGACAGGCAGGCAGGCAGGCAGACAGGCAGACAGACGGACAGACAGGCAGATAGGGCAGACAGGCAGGCAGGGAGGCAGGCAGGCAGACAGGCAGACAGGCGGCAGACAGGCAGTGCAGGCAGGACAGAAAGAAACAGGCAGGCAGGCAGGCAGGCAGGCAGGCAGACAGGACCATGTAGACAGAAGGCAGGCAGGCAGGCAGACAGGCAGACAGACGGACAGACGGGGGGGCCCCAGATAGACAGAAAGGCCAGACAGGCAGGCAGCGAGGCAGGCAGGACAGGGCAGACAGGCACAGACAGACAGACAGACAGACAGGACAGACAGGCAGGCAGGCAGCAGGCAGCAGGAGATAGGGAAAGACAGGCAGGCAGGATGCAGGCAGGCGGCAGACAGGAACCAAAGGACGGACAGACAGGCAGATAGGACACGACAGGCAGGCAGGCAGGCAGGCAGGCAGGCAGGCAGGCAGGCAGGCAGGCAGACAGACAGACAGACAGGCAGGCAGGCAGACAGGCAGGCAGGCAGGCAGGCAGATAGACAGACAGGCAGACAGGCAGGCAGACAGGCAGACAGACGGACAGACAGGCAGATAGACAGACAGGCAGACAGGCAGGCAGGCAGGCAGGCAGGCAGACAGACAGACAGACAGGCAGGCAGGCAGACAGGCAGGCAGGCAGGCAGGCAGATAGACAGACAGGCAGACAGGCAGGCAGACAGACAGACAGGCAGGCAGGCAGGCAGACAGACAGACAGGCAGACAGACAGGCAGGCAGGCAGGCAGGCAGACAGACAGGCAGATAGACAGGCAGGCAGATAGACAGACAGGCAGACAGGCAGGCAGACAGGCAGGCAGCCAGGCAGGCAGGCAGACAGACAGACAGACAGACAGGCAGGCAGACAGGCAGATAGACCGACAGGCAGACAGACAGACAGACAGGCAGACACACACACACACACCACACCATTGCATCAAATCTTTCGGGTTTTTGCTCAAATATTGAGAATGTAGTGTGATTGTTTATATAAATTGTTTTTGCTTTCTGAAGTTATAACTGAAGGAAGCAAAATGGGAGAAGTTATTCAAAAGTTTGTTGTTTGAGCAAACAAGGTGTACAAGTTGAGACGAACTGAACGCACACATTTGCATGAGGTTCAATGACATCATAATCCATAATTTAACATGTGCAGAGAGAGAGAAGGAGCAATGTAAATATTTATAACTAATTTGAAAGCAATGTCAGGCCATAATTGTGTAAGTTAACTTGCAAGATTACAGGTGTTGCTCCCGCCTAACAAACATCAAAATAAACAGGATGCCATAGATGGCTAATTCAGATCCTGTCACATGATGAACAATCCTTGTAACATCTGTCTTCCATAAGCCACTACAATTTGTGAGTGAATGTTTCTTTTTATAGCACGTCCCCTGCCACTTAGTTCGCGCCACAGTTCATATAACTCAAAACTAGTGAGGTAGGTATAAGGTAGTACTGCGATTTTACCTAAACCAAGTAACATCTATTTTTACTTTCTCTTACACGTAGTACGGGAGTAAATATTGGGATTGTGTCAAATTTTCGAAATTGTGTTTTCACCGGAAATACATGAGAAAGAAAGTGACTGACAGAGAGTGATTAAGAGAGAGTGACTGAGAAAGAAAGTGACTGAGAGAGAGTGACTGAGAAAGAGTGACTGAGAGAGAGTGACTGAGAGTGCCTGAGAGATAGAGTGACTGAGAGAGAGAGTGACTGAGAAAGAGAGTGACTGAGAGATAGAGTGACTGAGAGAAAGTGACTGAGAGAGAGAGTGACTTTTCTCAGTACGAAATAATTTTTTGTTGTTGTGGTGGGTTCAAAAATTTCAAAATTTTTTTTCTAACGAATTGGTCTCTATGCTTGTTTTTTTAACAGAATATCTCAAACAATAAAAATCGCAGGAAGCTCAAACTTGGAATTCCGTTTAGATACTGCACAAAGGTTTCGGGAAAAATCCATTAACTGGAAGTGTATCATAACTGAATGGTTTTTTGCGATTTTCTCGAAAATGACGCCAACGATTTTTCTTTAAACTTTGTATATAAATAAATAAATGCCTATCACTTTTATTTGAAACATTTTCCCGGGAAAATTGATTTCTAGGGAAATTGATGGTTCTGGGGCCTTTCTTAAGCTTTCCTTTAAAGTACCATTTCAGTACAGTGTATGGTTCCACATACATTTATAGTATAATATTAGAAGTATTGTAGAAGCATTGTTATAATTCCAAATTGGAAAAAATCTGTTAACCGGAAGTGCAACTGTACACAATAGATTTTTGAGATTTTCAGAATTTTCTCGTAAAGGCTCAACGGATTTTCTATACACTAGGAATGCTAACTGCAAACATAGATACCTTACACTTTTATTTGATACATTTTTCCGGGAAAATTAATTTTAAGTAGTTCTGGGGGCCCCCCCGATATCAGTTTTGTTTAAATTAAAACTGCCGCCACAAGCTTTGTTTGGGCCAGAGTTGCTGGAACATAGACCAGGTGTTATCTATAAGCCCTACCTCCTTTTTTATGGTCAGCCCAACTAAACGTTTGTAAATGTTAAAATTTTATTGAAAATTTGTTAATTAAATTTCATTTACTGGAGTAAAAGAAATATGTGTTTCAAACCAGATTATTTTTAATGAAGCATATTGGTCTAATAATATAATTGGTCTTGATTATATTGGTCTAATAATAATTTGTTCAATTTTTTTGTTTCTCCACAGTTGAAAGAGGAAGTATTGCGCTCTTGCCATATTTAGAAATACCACTCCAGAGGAAGAGCTGAGGTTTACCCCCCCCCTACCCAGTTTCCAAAAAATCAAATTTTTCTAGAAAAATATTTCAAATGAAAGTGATAAAAGGCTATAAATTTGTACCGAAGAAACTAGTCGGTAAAGTCACATGTCGGTGGACATGTTGTGGACAACAGCTTCTCGAATCCGATCTCTTGATTTATAAACGCAACATCAAGGTTAGCTAACTCGACTATCTTATTTACTTTCTCTACTTACTCCTAGTGAGGGCAAGTATTGCGATCGTGTCAAATTTCAAGTTTCAAAATCAATTTTGAGGTCCTCAGTCCAAAAATGTGGATTTTTTATAAATTGGTAATCTCTTTCTGCCGCTCTCTCTCTCTCTCTCTCTCTATATATATATATATATATATATAATGTGGTTTGGTAAGGTAAAAGACAAATCAATTTACTCCTAAAATAGAGATTTTATTTTTACAAATATTATAAATCAATCAAAGTTTACAAAGTTTATAAATACAAAATGCTTGAACTCAAACTTACCTAAAATAGAAAAATCGATTTTAATGTCAATTACTAAACCTTTAAACCTCAAAATAAAACTCTTAAAACAAATTAAATATTCTGAAAAATTATTTATAACCAAAAACAAAATTAACCCTCAAAGGTAACAGTCTCCAGTAGGTTTTCTTCCTCTCTAGTACAGCCTATATCCACTGCACCTACAGGAGCGCTGTTACATCTCCCCCCCCCGATGGGAAGATATTATTTGTAGGTACCAATTTACTTGAATGACAAAGAATGCGCTGTTTACCTACTCTTCCACAAGCTATTTCATATATGGTATTGGTGATGCGACGTATAATGGGAAAGGGTCCACTTCTAATTTCCTCTAATTTATTACGATTTAGCTTATTACCTCTATCCATATACACTAGTTCATTAATTGCAAAATTGTAATCCTTTCGTTGCTTGTCACATCTTATTTTGTTTTTCTTGTGATTTAAGAGTGAGTTTTCTAAAGCCTGTGCACGATCTGAATTTAAATCGCGCTTTGTTTGAAGTTGGTTTGGGACTATACTAGAATCTTCACCTAATAGTAGATACCTGGGAGTAAATTTGGTGACACTATGGATAGTGTTATTGTATTCTGAGTTACACTCTTCCGCTATTTTGGACCATGCCCGTTTTTTCCCACTCTCGCTATTAATTTTACATCTAATACGATCGACTAAAGTCTGATGAAGACGTTCATTCAGTCCGTTGGACTGGGGGCAATCTACTGAGGTAAAAAGTAGAGTTACACCTTGCGAGGCTAGGTATTCTTTAAATTCCTTAGATTTAATGGCTGTATATTGGTCGGCCAGAAGCAATTTAACTTTATTATTCCTCAGCACCGGATTCAAAAGGCGTATAAAATCCTTAGCAGTTTGTCCACTCGAAGAAGATATAAAGGAGTATCTTGAGAAGTGGTCCACCAAAATATGTAGATATTGTTTTGTAGAATTGTTCCCACCAAATCCACCAACTGTATCTATTGACATAATTTCGTATGGTGTGGATGCCGGACCTAAATGGGAGAGTAGTCCAATTGGGCGACCTTTTCTTGTTTTATTTTTTTTACATATTTGGCATTTATCACAGTAACTTGTTACTAATTTGTCCATATCAAAAAAATAATAATGTGGACGTATTTGTAATAATGTGTGGTAAGCACCAATATGTCCAAATTGGTAATGAATTTTCTCGATCAATTCTTTTCCTAATTTCTGAGAAAGAAAAATTCTCTTTTTTCCTTTAAGGATTTTGTAAAATATTTGCCCTTTATTATCGGAATGTTTATCTCGTAATATTTCTTTTTCATGTTCTTTTTGGTCATTTAGAATTTCTTCCATAGTTATTAAATTGACAACTTGTAATATATCTTCGTTGTTTACGAAGGTCTCGAGAACTGGATTCCTCGATAGGGAGTCAGCTTCTACATTTTCTTTTCCTGGGCTGTAAAGTAATTTAAAGTTGTATTGTGACAAATGATACACGAGATCTTCCAATTCTTCATCTGTTCTGGCTTTAAGTTTAAGATTCTCTAAAGGTTTATGATCTGAGATTACAGTAAACTCCCTTCCTATCAACCAGTATTGCCAATATATAATTGCCTCCCTAATTGCCAAACATTCTAAGTAAATAGCTTTTTTCTTTTTCTGAGAAGGATTCAGTTTTTTAGAAAAGTATGCCACCGGATGGAGTTCATCCTTTTCGTTTGGTTGCTTCAAAACTGCTCCAACTCCTTCACCACTAGCATCTGTGAAAAATAATTTGTTTTTCCAACAACACCACGGCATCTGTAAAAACCGGTTTTTCGAAATTATATATTCCTAAGATAGGACTAGAACACAGATAATTTTTTACAATTTGGAAGGCATGGTCACAAGTATCGGACCAATTAAAAGGAACGGATTTTCTCAATAAATTATGTAATGGCTCTAATGTTTGTACTGCATTTTCTAAATATTTGTAATAAAAATTAATTTTTCCAAGGAATTGACGGACATTTTTTCTTGATTTTGGTTTTGGAAAATTTTTAATTGCTATGAGATTATCATTAAGTGGACGGATTTTATCTTTCTCAATTATGTGGTCTAAATACTTAATTGAACTCTTTGCAAAGCTACATTTGTCTAGTTTGAGTTTAAAACCTTCTGTTTGGATAGCATGAAGAACGGAATCTATATGTCTTATATGTTCGTCAAATGTTTTTGAAAATATTAAAATATCGTCAATGTAGCAAGTGCAAAACCCAGTAAGTTTATATTTGCGTAATATATTACCTAAAGTACGCTGGAAAATAGCAGGTGATGTTTTCAGATCAAACGGGAGACGTTTCCATTGCCGATGCCCTTCTTCTGTAATAAATGCAGTTTTTTCTCTATCTTCTTGTTTGATTGGAATTGACCAAAAAGCAGAGTTTATATCCAGAGCAGTGTACCAATCACAATTCCCAGCTTTTACAGTTACATCCTCTATTCTCGGGAATGGTTGTGGTTCAGGGATTACCAGTTTATTTAAATCACGAAAATCTATACATATACGAGATCTTTTATTTTCTTCCCGCTTATACGCAAGAGTGACTGGCGACGCAAAAGGAGAATTAGAATCCTCAATCAACCCTGCTTGCAGTAATTTTGTTATCTGAGATTCTATTTCTTTTCTATCTGGCAAAGATGTTCTGTAAGGCTTTCTTATTACATATTTATTCTCTAAAAGTTTAATTTCGGCTTGTGTTTGTTTTACTTTGCCAACATCATATTTACTTTTTGCAAATAGTGATTCATATTTATTTATCAATTGAGTTATATCCTTACGTTTACCTGTATCCAGATAGTTTAGATTCTTCTCTGTGGTGATAGAATTAACAATAGATGTACTTTCTTCCAGATTTTTATTTTCATTTGAAATTGTAGACACTACTTCTGTTGTATCCCCAATTTTCTGCGAAATTATTAAGTTTTCATCCTGGATTAGTTTGAATTTTTTTATTGCATCTAATCCAAGGAGTAAGTTGTAAGAAAAGTTATTGTTCTTCACAACGTGTACTTCCAGAGTTTCTTCTATTTTATTAATTCTCATAGAAATTCTTGCTCGGCGGTGAGTGAAATCGGTGCCACTAATTGTGCGAAAAATATTTCGATGTTTCATTAGTCTCGTTCTCAAGTCATCCACAATTTTCTGATTAATGAGTGTTATATTTGACCCGCTATCATAAACACCCTTTACCTTCTTCTTTTTGTCTACAATAACATTCAATGTAATCAATGGTGGACACTCACTCGCCGATCTTATTAGTTTTTTGGCTGATCAAGTTCGATATTAAAAGGTTCGTCGTCACATTCCGTGAGGTTCACAGCTGTTTGATTGCCCTCAAAGCGTTGTTTATTCCTACAAATCTCTGATGAATGGAAAGGGTCTTGTTTTCCTAATGATTTACATATGTAAAATGGTTTTTTATTCTTATTTTCAGTAACTTTTCCTCCAGGTATTGAATATCTTTTTGGATCGTCTTTTCTTATAATTTTTGTTACGGCAGATTCATGTTTTCGGAGCTGGTTCATCAGGTCTTCTGTAGTTTTAATTTCATCTTTTTCTAGCATGTTTTGAATATAGATTGGTAATCCGACAACAATATGGGAAATCCTTGAGATGTCTGTCATCGTCTTTTCGCATTCTAAGAGTAAACGTTCTTTTTTCAATGCATATTCTAAAAGGGATCCGCACCCATAAATGTATTTGTATGCATAAGCATAACGGACATTATGCCAACCTAAATCTGCAAATGTTTGCAGAAATGAACAGGACCATTGGTCCCAATTCTGCACATCTAGTTTCTGTCTAGTGGAACTGTACCAGTCCTTAGCGCCTTTGTCAAGAAACAATCTCAAACATTGGATTTTTTTTTCATCGGAATGTATTTGGTATCGAATACACTCTTTCAGAAAGTCTTGCAGCCAAGCTTCTGCATTTTGATTTCTCCCATTGAATTTATCGAGCACAAATTTTTTTTCTATTTCAGAAAATGATAGGTCTTTTGTTGCAATCTGTAATTCTAGTTGTTGAATCTTTCTCTGTAATTCCTCTTCATTACTTGAATTTGTTTTAACGTCTTCTTGATGTGTTTCTTCTAAGAAAAATTCCTCAAATACAAAGTTTCCATCACTGTCTAAATATTTTGTTGCTATGTCTGCTGGTAATGTAACTGTGATATTTCTGTATTGACCCGCTTTTGTCATGCTCTTACTAGCACTGCTTATAGTTTTTATGTTAAATAAATCGCTATGATTAGTCTCATCCTGATGTGAGACAGGAAACATATACGTAGCGTCTTCATTAGGTAGTTTGATCGTTTTCACTAATGTTATAAGTTTATTATTTTTACCAATTTCTTTTCTAAGGCATAACCTTACTTGTGGATGTTCCATCTTGACAAAAATCGATTTATAATGTGGTTTGGTAAGGTAAAAGACAAATCAATTTACTCCTAAAATAGAGATTTTATTTTTACAAATATTATAAATCAATCAAAGTTTACAAAGTTTATAAATACAAAATGCTTGAACTCAAACTTACCTAAAATAGAGAAATCGATTTTAATGTCAATTACTAAACCTTTAAATCTCAAAATAAAACTCTTAAAACAAATTAAATATTCTGAAAAATTATTTATAACCAAAAACAAATTAACCCTCAAAGGTAACAGTCTCCAGTAGGTTTTCTTCCTCTCTAGTACAGCCTATATCCACTGCACCTACAGGAGCGCTGTTACATATATATATATATATATAGGTCTATCACTTTTGTTTGAAATATTTTTCTATGTGAATAGATTGTAGATGGTCGGTAGAATGTTGTATTGCGGACAACGTCGTTCGCTGCAGTATCAATATCATCGATAGAAACATTTTTTACGTTACATATTTTGTTGTTAATTGCAACTGGAGTACACTATAAGCATTCACATAGTGAACATCAAGCTGATTCTTCTTAACAAATTTGTTAAAATCTAGCTATTTCTAAAGTGAATTAAGTGCTAAAAAGTGTCACAGTGGACAAACAAAATACGTTTTTCACGATACAGTAAGTGTAGTTTACTGAAACTATTTAGTTCTCGCTAATTCAATTAATTTTTTCTTTTGATTGATTGCGCTGTATATAAATCGTAAGTACTGTTTATATGTATATAGAAAGTAAACTGTGGACCTTAATGTAAATATCTTGTGTATATAGTAGTATATAGAGCGAACAATACTCACTTCTCTTCTCTTTCATCTACTTTCATTATTTCTCTCGATTCTCTTCTCTTAATTCTAATTCTCTTCTTTTTTTTTTTTAAATTCTATTTTTTTTTTTTGCAATAAGAAGAAATTTTTATTTTTATTTTTTTATTTTAATAATTTTTTTTTTTCTCTTGGTTTTACATACCTTCACGCTATTGAGTGAGTATTTTCAATGGAATGGGTCTAAGTGATGACACATATTTAGGCAGTTCAACTGACAATGAATCAACCACTTCCATAACTTCGGCCAAAAAGAGAAGCTATACCTCTGGTAATTCACCAAAAAAGAATAAAAAGCCAACGAAAGATTACACGCGAATTACTAGGGCTTCTGCCAAACTGCAAGAAGCCAGTAAATGTACGACTTCAAGTACAATTGGGAATCAATCTGGCATTCAAAAACTGAATAATCCAGAGTTCAAGCAACCAGGTATGGTGAATAAAACCAAGCCCAGCACCAGCGCCACTAGTGACACGCCAGTCAGCATGACGGTAACAGCTCCACCGGGAGTATTTACAAACAACCCTTTTGCTCCATTAGCAATTACTCAAGATGAAATGGATGTGGCTCCCGCACCCTCTCTGCCTCGTACCCATAAGCCGCCACCAATCTATATAAAAAACGTCGCCCAATTTGGCGTTCTATCCAAAACCCTTGATAAGTTGGTGGGCAAAGAAAATTTTACATGTAAAGCGAGAATCACAGATCTTATAGTTAATGCCAAGACTACTGACAGTTATCGCGCAATCATCAATTACCTCAGAGAGCATAAAGCAGATTACCACACTTTTCAACTCGAAGAAGACAAAGCCTACCGAGTTGTTATAAGACACCTTCACCAAAGTATTCCAGTGGAACTTATAAAAGAAGAGCTGACCGAACTTGGACATACCGTACGGAATGTCGCTCCAGTAATTCACCCTGTCACTAAACAGACTCTACCTCTTTTCTTCGTGGATTTAGAACCATCTCCAAATAATAAAGAAGTCTTCGATATAGAAACCTTATGCTACAGCAAAATAAAAATAGAGGAACCGCACAAGCAACGAAACATCGTACAGTGCAAACGTTGCCAAGAATATGGCCACACAAAGAGCTACTGTCAACACCAGCCCAGATGTGTAAAATGCGCTGGTGACCACTTAACCACAGAATGTAAAAAGGACTCCAACATGTCACCAACTTGCGCTCTATGCCTGGGTCCGCACTCTGCTACCTACAAAGGCTGCATAGTTCATAAGGAACTACAACGATCTAGACGTGTGCGTCCCGTCTATGAACACCCATCTGCCCAGCGAAGAACTTCTCAGACTGCCGGCCAACCGCCTCAACTTCACCAACAACATCCAAGCGATTTTCCATCTCTGGCAGCCAAGAGGACAACAAACTTTTACAATAAAAATTTGTCTTTTGCCCAGATGGTCGCGGGTCCACCGCCGCCTCAAGTTCCCCTACCGCCGCAAGGTCCTGCTCCCGCTCCTGCTTCATCCCACACAGGCGAAATCTCCTCTCTTCTCAGTTCCTTTTTGAATGATTTCAAATCCCTCATTACACCACTAATATCTCTCCTCACTACTGTGGTTAACAGTCCCTTCCTAAACTCGCTCCTTAGTGGCTCTTACCCAGCATTCCCTCACCCTACTCCTTTGGAATGCAAACGGACTAAGTAACCGCAGACACGAACTAGAAATACTATTGCATGACAAACGAATTGACGTAGTTTTAATTACCGAGACGCCCTTCACTGAAAGATCACGATTTTTTATTTCAGGCTACAGAACTTACTTTACCAACCACCCTGACGGGCACACGGCGGGACAGCCATCCTCATTCGTAATTCCTTATCACACTTTCAAATTCCCTACAGTGTAACTCCCTTCCTACAGACTACCGTGATCTCTCTATTGGCGGAGCCTTTCTCCTATACAATAGCCGCTGTATACTGTCCTCCAAACCTTACAACAGACCAAACCAATTTCTATCCTTCCTTTCCTCCCTTGGTCCCAGATTCATATGCGGTGGCGACTTCAATGCGAAGCATCCAAGATGGGGTAGTCGTGTGGCGAATCCGAGAGGCCGTTTACTTCATAATGTCCTAACTCAAACCAATTTTTCCTTTATATCCCCATCACAACCCACATACTGGCCAACTTCCCCTCGTAAAAGACCCGACCTGCTGGACTTCTTCATCTGTTCCAACATTACATCATTATACACCGAATCCTATATTTTAAATGACTTATCCTCTGACCATAGCCCTGTAATCCTAACACTAGACATTCATCCGAAACAAAATCCTTCCCCACCTTCCCGTATAAACGGACCGATGGACTGGAATTTTTTTCGAGATACTCTTGAGCAGAAGCTCAATCTAAACGTACCTCTAAAGACACCGCAGCAACTTGATGATAACGTAAAACACTTGACTGAATCCATTCAACAGAGTATATGGCAGTCCACACTTCAAACCAAGACTAAGAGACTAACACCTCTGCCTTTCAATCTGCCTATACACTTAAGAGAGTTAATAGCCCGCAAACGACGTGCGAGAGCGCTCTGGCATCGGCAAAGATACCCGTCTAATAAGACACTATACAATCAACTCACCACTCAACTTACCAACGAACTAAATAAATACTATAACGAACAATACTCCTCATATACGCGATCTCTTACAACAGATGACAATTCACTCTGGACAGCCACGAAGAAAATATTAAAATACAAAGACGTTTCTCACCCATTACAACGTACTGACGGATCTTGGGCAAAATCTGATGAAGAGAAAGCCCAACTTCTAGCACAACACCTCTCGACTGTCTATGCTCCTCATCCTGATGTACAACATTCAAAAGACATATATGACGAACTTGACGTACCATTACCTCTTTCTCTGCCTCCTAAACCGTTTTCCCCCAAAGAAGTCAAGCAGGCCATCCTTAATCTTCCCAAAAAGAAAAGTCCCGGATATGATCTAATCACTTCCAAAATCCTATTACAACTTCCCAGGAAAGCACTTATATTCATAACCTATTTATATAATGCAGTTCTTCGTACCACCTACTTCCCCATCTTCTGGAAATTCTCCACAATAAAAATGATCCCCAAACCCAACAAACCTACTCATCGCCCCAACTCCTACAGACCTATCAGCCTTCTTCCTCTAATAGGAAAAATCCTAGAAAAACTACTTCTAAAAAGAATCCAAGTAGAAATAATTCCTCAAAATATCATTCCTGACCATCAATTCGGCTTTCGGAGTTGCCACTCGACTATCCATCAGGCGCATCGCGTAGTTGACGTTATCGCCTCCTCTCTCGAGCTTGGATGGTATTGTCCTGGAATATTCCTGGACATTTCCCAAGCTTTTGATCGGGTATGGCACCCGGGACTGCTGTATAAGCTCAAGAGCATCCTACCGTTTACCTATTACCTCATCCTTAAGTCCTACCTTTCCGAACGTTATTTTCATGTTTCCCAAAAAACCTCTTCCTCATCTATTTATCCAGTGTTTACAGGCGTTCCACAAGGGAGCATACTTGCTCCTCTGCTTTACACTATTTATACGGCTGACCTACCCACTCATCCCGATACTGTTACCTTCACCTATGCCGATGATACAGCCATTCTCTCTCCTCACTCAGATCCCGTCATAGCTGCCCGTAACTTACAAAATCACCTCCAAATCCTCGATCCCTGGCTTCGTCAATGGAAAATCGGGGTAAATCAACAAAAATCCAAATATATAGTATTTACATTAAACCGCAAAACGCTCCCTCCTATTTCCCTCAATAATATTCCTATTCCCATTACGAATCAAGTGAGATATCTCGGACTCTATCTGGACAAAAGACTCACATGGAACCCTCATACTCGACTAAAACGGATAGACTGTAAGAACAGATACAAAATGTTAAAACGATTACTCGACAAACGCTCTAAACTGACACTAGCGAACAAAAGACAACTATATAATTCGTTGCTGGCACCCATATGGACATACGGACTGGAATTGTACGGGACAGCCAAACGAACTAACCTCAACCGCATACAAACTCTCCAATCCATAATCCTTAGAACCATAGTAAATGCCCCATTTTACGTCTCCAACCACACGATCCACTCCGACCTAAATATTCCATTTATCTCTGATTTAGCCCAATCCCGCTACAATAAATTCCATTCCAAACTATCCTCTCACTACAATCCATTAATCCTCTCACTATCCTCCAGAACAATCCCTACCAATCCTCTTCGAAGACTCAGGCGGCGATGGCCCCGTGATCATTTAATTGCCTTACGTTGACCCCCTAGGTTGGCTGCCATACTGCTCTAATAGCTAACTTACGGCTACCAACACTGGATGGTCGCCGTTCAAGTTATCACACGCTAGTGCGTGCATGTTTATTGTATGTATTATATTATATATATGTATTCATGTACGCAATTTTCATTTCATCATGTTTGCTTGTTGCATTTGTGTATGCAGTTGCAAAATAAAGGAGAAAAAAAAAAAAAAAAAAATTGCAACTGTTTTGCCCCGCTCAATATACCGTTAGACGGACGTATATTGCAGTGCCCCTTTACAAAGTATTGACTTGAATCATGTATTACTAGATGAATATTATTACTAGATTTTATAAATATAGTCAATTTTGATCATAATTAATATTATTAATTTTTTTCTAGGGACCTGGAGAACAATATGATAAATGTGTTACGAGAAAAAAATTTCGAAGTTACAGCTGATCAGTTGTAAGTATTAGAGCTTTATTATATTTATAGTATCATTAATTTGTAGTAACCCAAATGTAGTAACAATCATGGAAAGAAAGATTCCAATTTCAGTACCAAATCATATACCAAAACCTGTTCAGACGGAAACAAATTTTGCCCACCAAACCCAGCTTCTCTACCCAAGCAATAGAAAATCCCTTTATTCTCAAACGCTTTGGAGGAGATCATTTAGCTCTCCGATATAGAGCCAGAAATTTGCTGTCTACTTCTCTGGTAGGGTAGGACACATTGAAAAGGTGTGCTTACAGAAACATTAGTCAAGGAAAAAAAAATACGGGCCTTTTGACTTGTAATCAATTAGACTTCAATGATAGTTACAATTTCCAACAGCTAGTTGAAGATACCTTACTAATGTGTATTTTAAATTCTAAAGCAATTACCCCTATAGTATAAATTAAACATAGCCGGGATTACGGTCCCATTAGAATATGACACCCGGGCGCTTATTTTACAAGAAAATTACTAATATTCCTTTAAAACCTACACTCATTAAATTTAATAGATAAAACCCCTTGGCTTTGTAAAGGTATCTGTGGCTTTTAATAAGAAAACTCAATTTCTTAATTTATATGTAGTCAAAGAAGATTTCGCCACCGTCTTGGGACGAGAATGGATTTTCAAAATGGATCTACCGGTCCCGGCCACCAACCTGGTTAAGAGTAATTCAAGTCAAGATATTCAACTTAAACTGGAGGAAATGTTGAAACTGTTTCCGGCGTGTTTAATCCTGGGGTAGTTGAAATAAACAATTATGAGTTTTCCTTTCAATTGTAGACAGATATTAGGCCAGTACATATGAAAGCTCGTCCTGTTCGTTTCGCATTAAAACCAATACAAAAGTGGATACTTGTACAATAGTAAAAATAGCTGATAACTTCACTACACTATCAACGTAGAAGGCACTCGCATCAGAAGACAAATCCATCAAATTCTAGCAACAAGACCTAGACCTATAACTAAGTACAATCAAAATATTCGGAAGAAAAAGCTACAAAGGATAGAATTAGAAAATCCACACGCGTCGCTCGTCCACCGGAGAGATTTACAGCATAATATTTCTTTTCAAGGGGGGAGGAAATGTTATAACTCGTGTGATGTTATTTCATTAATCTATTTTAATATTGAAATGCATTTGTCACAAATAATCACGTGTTTATATATTTCAATCGTCAATACTGTGTTGTTGTTAAGAGTTGTATAGAACTTTTCAAATACATTTTATGTGAAGGTTGTATTATATTTACAAAATTAATTATATTAATGTTTATTTAAGAAATGAAAGAAACTTGCTCACATACAAATAAAAAGGATTGTTTATCACAGAAACACATAAAACAAAAAATCAACAAACTCCTGAAATTGTTAAATTTCTAAGAAAATTCATCCAAGCGTGGCATTGAAACAAATAAACACACAATGGAAGTTCATAATATGAAGGATTAGCCAGAAATCTATTGTTTCTTTACATTAGCATTCTCTTTGTGTATTTACTTTAATACTATAATTTGATAATGTTTATCTTTTATATCACTTTAATCATATCGCTGTATCAACTAGTTAATAATTTTTAATAATATTTTTGTTGTGGGAGGGTGGGTGTGTGTTTGTTTGTTTTAACAGAATTTGGCATTCCAGCAGTAGACACATTTCAGGCGAAGTCCATCAACCGGAAGTGCGCTTTACTAAATGTTTTCCAGTTTTTTCATGATATTCTCGAAAATGAATGCAACGATTTTCTTTAAACAGTAGAATGTCTACGCACATAAATACCTATCACTTTTATTTGTAGTATTTTCCCGGGAAAATTTATTTTTTGGGGGAACAGTAGCGTTATACTTTCCTCTAAAATATTTATGGTTTTATCACCTACATAATATTAATACATATTAGAAGCATTGAGAGTATTCCAAATTTGAAGAAATCTGTTAACCGGAATTGCGATTTTACAGAATAGGTTTTTAAGTTTTTCCTACTTTTCTCGAAAACAGTTATAATGATTTCCTTTAAACATGGTGTTGCGTAGAATATATATATATGGCCCGAAGGACCATAAAATGGTGCGAAAAATATATATATATGGTTAAAGTGGACCGCGTTTCTCTGTAATACAATATATATATATATATATGCGTATGTGGTATAATTAGCTTATAAGTATATTAGCTTACCTTTTGTCCTCTTGCTCGCGGTAGGTCAGGATGTGAATCTAGGTGAAGGAGAAGAGGAATAGGCGAAAGGTATACAGGAAGGAATTTGGGATTTACCTGGTTCACAACCTGTCTCCTTAGCGGGCGAAGATGTAGGTAGCGGGCGATACCTCTCAGAGAGAAATTGACAACAGTGAATCACGGCAAGATGGTGCGGAATTGCGGGCGAATATAGATTTGCAATAACTACAACTTTCTACTAATACTCATAGCGTATGTAATTTGCCGTGCACTGACGCTTCCTACCGTAAGAGATGAACTAACTCAAAATTCTAAGTACGATATTTAAGGAGGAGGGGTAATTGACCAGTACGAAAGGTGCATATTCGCACTATCTATTGGCGTCTTTTAGAAATTAAGCACGCGTAAAGCGGGTCGCATACATTGCTCCTTCCTTTTAAAAATAAGTATGTATAAGTATAAGTGGATATATTAACATATATATATAAAGAACCAAACATTCTCCCCCCCGGGAAGATGGGGAATAACACAGAGAAAGATAGAAAAGAATAAATATGTACAAAAAGAAAAGGATATAAAATAAAAATGAATATTCTACTGTAAAGGGAGCGGGCATATTTTTACCAGCGGTCTCCTATAGGAGCCCTTTGCAGTTCTTACAGTAACCACTCGTGTTATATTGTCTAGTCCGGGGTGTACCTCCTCTATTACACCGAGGGGCCATGTCATGGGGGGCGAGTGTTCATTTCTAATGAGCACAATTGTGCCCTTTTTTACTGCAGGCGAATTGGCGGTCCATTTTTGGCGAGTTTGTAAAGAGTGTAAATATTCTACATGCCAGCGCTTCCAAAAATCTTGGACCATTCTGTCTAGAAGCTGGAATCTTGATAGGCGACTTAAGGGAATTTCTGTCATGGGAGCGGAGGGTAAACCGGTCAAGTTATGCTGTAGAAGAAAGTGAGCGGGGGTTAGAGCTGAAGGTTCTGAAGGATCTAAGCTAAGGGCTGATAAAGGTCTGGAATTCAACAGAGCTTCAACCTGGGTAAGGATCGTGTTAAACTCTTCGTAGGACAGAACTTGCTGGCCAATGACTTTTTTCAAGTGAGTTTTTACGCTTTTTATGTTGGCCTCCCATATTCCTCCAAAATGTGGTGCAGAAGGGGGATTAAGCTTCCACTGAATACCTCGAGTGGATAGCTCAGAGTTCAAGGCCTCATTGTAGGCCTTTCCTTGTATTAGCGTATATAACCCTTCAAGCTTAGCTTTGGCCCCAATAAAGTTGGTCCCACAGTCAGAGTAAATAGCATGACACGGACCGCGGCGGGCAACGAATCTCTTAAAAGCGTCCAGAAAAGTTGGAGTTGACAAATTCGAGGCCAGCTCCAAGTGTACCGCTTTTACACTTAAGCACACAAACAGACATACATATGCCTTTTGGGGGCGTACCCCTCGTCGCCTACTCATGGATATTAAGAAAGGACCAGCATAATCAACTCCAGTATTCATGAATGGTTTAGCTTGCTGCACTCGAGCAGCAGGCAGGGAACCCATAAGCGGGGCACATGGTTGTGGTTTAAATTTAAAACAAAAATTACACCTATTCAAGACAATCCTAACGGCGTTCCGACCTCCTAATATCCAATATTTTTGGCGGAGAATGGAAAGAACCAAGTTAGGCCCTGTATGCATATTAGCTTTATGAACATGCTCAATTAATAAATGCACAAAGTGATCCCTTTTAGGAAGAAGTAAAGGATGTTTTACATCATAGGCTAATGAGGAATTAGAGAGCCTACCCCCCACCCTTATCAGACCATCCTTTAAGAAAGGGTTCAATTTTTGGATAGGTCGCGAACAAAGCTTTGAAGAGCTGATATTCTCAATCTCAGTAGAGAAGTGTATTTTCTGGACTAATTTGAACAGCTCTAATTCTGCCTGCTCAAGGGAAGCAGCGTTAAGGAGCGGTTTTCGTCTAGCTATTTTCTTACAAAATACTAGAACATAAACCATAGCTCTTCGCAGCTTAACAAAGCTAGAGAATCTATCGATAAAGTTGCTGAACAAATTTTTTCCATCGCGGGCAGTGACGAGAACTTTCACTTTTCGTTCAGGCAGATCCATATCCTTTAATTTAATATGCGGGGCGGGCCAAGTCCAAGTAGAGCTATCTTGGTAGAGCCACGATGGGCCTTGAAACCAAAGCTTATTCGTTTTTAGCTGACTAGGTGTTAAGCCTCTAGAAACATAACCGGCGGGGTTTTCCATCCCTTTGACATGTGACCAATAATCAGGAGCCAAAATCTCCTGAATAATAGATACTCTGTTTGCCACAAAAGTGGACCACTTTGCGGGGTGAGAGTGGAGCCAGTGTAAAACGACTTCAGAGTCAGAGAAAGCGAGAATTCTGTTTAAGTTAACCCTAGGGGATAAAGTGTTTATCAGCAGGCGTATTAAGCGTGCGAGGAGTACAGCTGCGCACAATTCAAGGCGGGGTATGGAAACTACTTTCATAGGTGCGATTTTAGATTTTGCGCATAGCAGCCTAACTTGTACAGTATCATTTACAGAGCAGGTTCTAATGTAGGTTACTGCCCCGTATCCTTTCTCTGAAGCGTCTGCGAAACCGATCAGGTCTATTTGAGAGGAAGAGTAAATTGACAAATGGCGGGAAATATAAATTTTACCAAGCAACGGTATTTGGTCTTTGAACTCATCCCACACTCTCATTAATTTTGCGGGGGGTGCGTCATCCCAATCTAGTTTTAATTGCCACATTTCCTTAATTAGTAACTTAGCTTTGAAAGTTACAGGCGCCAACAGCCCGAGAGGGTCAAATATTCTTGCGAGTGCGGATAGAACATTCCTTTTTGTGCACTGCCCTTGGGGAATTTGCACTTTGAATGAAAGGGAATCATTATTCGCCGTCCACTGTAGCCCTAAAATTTTTATGCAAGATTCAAACTGAAACCCGACTGGGAGCGGGTATTGATCCGCTTCGGGGATGATTCTTAGCAAGGCATCCGAATTACTAGACCATTTCACCAGTTCGAAACAGCCTGCACTGAACAGCTTCCTGAGTTGGCCATAAAGCTCCAATGCCGTTTCCTCCGTTTCGACACTTGTGACTAAATCGTCCATGAATAGATCGCGATTACTAACTTCCGCAGCCATAGGGAATTTCCGGCCTTCATCTGCGATCAGCTGCTTTATTACCCTTAAAGCCAAAAAGGGCGCTGGTCGTACCCCGAACGTTACTGTATTTAAAGTCCAACAATGGAGTTCCTCTTGCGGGGAGAAACGCCATAAAATTTGCTGTGCAGCTCTGTCTTCAGGATTTACATCAATTTGCCGATACATTTGTCTTATATCAGCAGTAATGGCAATTGGGAAGAGACGAAAACCTATTAAGATCACCATAAGATCCGGTTATAATTTGGGACCTGTGTGCAGGATATCATTTAGAGATAAACTGTTTATCGCTTTGGCACTAGCGTCAAAGACAACTCGTAGGCGAGTTGTAGCGCTCTCAGAGCGTATTACCGCTAGATGAGGTAGGTAATAACCTTCGTTTACCAAACCGGAAGGAGTCATATGTCCTTTCAGCTCATAGTCGTTCATGAAATTGAGATATTCCTGCTTGAGGGCGGGGTTGGAAGCTAATTTATTTTCTAAATTGAAAAATCTCTTTTTTGCGAGGGCTAACGAACTTCCGAGAGTAGAAAGAGGCTGTTTAAAAGGGAGCGAGACTGAGTATCGACCACTAGGAGCTCGATTAACGGTTTCAGAGAACATTCTCTCACATTCGTCATCACTTGAATCTGCTGAATTAGATTTTGGGAGATCTTCTAATTCCCAGAATTTATGAACCAACTCCTCAAGCGGAGACTGGTCCGAAATACAGCACATAGCGTAGTTCTCCTGAATACAATTAGGGGGTTCAGATTCACCTACTTTACCCATAACAACAAACCCGAGTTCGGTTTGGATGGCGGATAAAGAAGTGTGCGAAGAACTTATTACATTGTTCATCAATAGACGGATGAATATTCCGGCTCCCAATAAGATGTCAACTTCTTCAGATCCTTTTACATTGACATCTGCCAAAGGTAAATGATTAAATTCATGCAGACGAGAGGAAAGTGTTTCATAAGTGGGAATAGCATCTGCAATACTATTTATTATTAGCGGGCGAATTGTGAATTTTTTATTCGAATCGAATCGCGAGGAAAATGTTAGAAGCGAAGAGAATGGCAAATTCTGTTTAACCGTTCCTATCCCACTTACTGAGGAATGTAATCGTGTTTTAGAGAGTCCCAGTTTCTTAAAAAGTTTGCGGGTAATAAAATCAGATTGACTTCCTGAATCTAGGAGAGCGCTGACTCTATGAGAATCTCCCCATCTATCAAATACATTGATAGTGGCGGTAGATAAGATTACAGTGCCCTTACTCGGGCCCTCAAAAGGCTTATTTTCAGTCTCTGAGGCGCAACAAGCTGCGGATACCTCAGGCGGGGGTTTATTCTTAGGGCTATCAACCTCAGGCTTCTCGGGCGGGCGTAATTTGCTATTTTGTGCGGGTAGAGAAAAGTGTAAAATTGAATGGTGTCGCTTACCACATATAGCGCAAGAGTTCTTAGACTTACATAAGCGAGAAGTATGATGCTGGGATAAGCAATTAATGCATAAATTCTTTTCCCTGGCTAATTTATATCTTTGTTCGGGTGTAAGATCTTTAAAACTTTTACAGTGATAAGCTTGGTGTTGATTTAGTGAACAAATTTTGCATAGCGGCATATTAATATTACTTTTACTGGCAACAAAGGAGTGTGAAGTTTTAGTTTTATGTGCGGGCGATATTACTTTTCATACCTAGAAAGAATTTTATTTTGTTCTTTTACAAAAGTAAGAAGAAGATCATAAGTAGGTATAGCTTGAGTGCGAGCAGACATCTCGAAAGCTCTGACTGTCTCGGGATCGAGTTTAGATAAGGCGATATGAAAGATGATGAAATCAGTGAGGTTTTCTATTTCTAAAGCTTTAAGAGCCTCATATGAGGAAGAAAATTGTTGTAAGAATTCATCTAACCCTGAAGCCGATTCATTCAAGAGTGGCTTAAAACTCAAAATTTGTTTCAAGTAATGCGATGCTAAATTTCTTTTATCCTGGAACCTATCTACTAAGGTTTCCCAGATCAATATATAATTTTCCTCAGAGGGCTGAAAACCAGAGACAAGCGCGAGCGCTTTCTTGGTCAGCTTACCTAGCAGATATCTTAATTTTTCAGTTTGAGTCAGGCCCGTGTTATTATGAATTGCCTTAAAGGCATGATAAAACACTGGCCATTCATTTATTTCACCCGAAAACCAAGGTAATTCCAATGTGGGAAGCTTTTCTTTTTGTTGTGGAACTTTATGTGCACTACTACCAATTTTTAACTTATCCGCTTCGTATACGATATAACAATACAGTTCATCTACTGTGTTCAGAATTTGTAAATTCACTTTTTCAGATGGGTTGATTTCCTGTTTGAGCGTCCCTATTTCCTTAGCTATTGAGTTTAATTCCCCCATTGTTTTTTCCAACGTTTTAATCCTGATATTGAAATTCGCCTGATTTTGCGGGTTGTCAATATTTTTAGCATCATCGTATAGGCGTTGTACGCGTTGAAATAAAGTATTTTGTTCCGCTTCTAACACTCTAATTCGTTTTTCGATTTTGTCAGCCATTGCAGTGACTATTGTAACCAAATTCGAAATTAAATAATTTATTAATTTATAAGTAGGGATTTAATTATAAAGAATAATTTTTTTTTTTTTTTTTTTAAAGGAATTAATTAGAAAGAATTCAATAGAAATTTAATTGAGTACTATTTAAGAATTAAATACGACTATAAAAGTTAAGTAGATTTATGTCAAGGTCATTCGACCAGTAGTGCGAGATTATAAATTACAAAGAATAGTTACTCAGAATAGTTATCAGTTGTTTATTAGAAAGAGCAATGTATTAACCACGCTTTAAAAGTTAAAGACAGATAAAACGTACCTTTCTGTTGCTGGACTCTGACCTGTTACAGAAATATATGACGCCAATCACGTGCTCATATGCATCTCCTCTAGCCAAGTTCAATTTTTCCGTAATATTAATTTTTTTCAATTATTTAATTATGCAGAATCTGAAAATTAGCAATTAATAATAAATACGAACCATTCAAAGCGGTATTACACTGAAACTGTATTACTTACAGAATATATTGGTGTTACTCTTGTAATTATACGCACTTAACCAAAGCGTTGAAGAAAATAAAATTTAATTTATATGGCGAATCAAAATGTATTTGTCCATAAGTTCAAAAAATATATATGGCTCGGAGGACCAAAAAATGTTGCGTAGAATATATATATATGGCCCGAAGGACCATAAAATGGTGCGAAAAATATATATATATGGTTAAAGTGGACCGCGTTTCTCTGTAATACAATATATATATATATATGCGTATGTGGTATAATTAGCTTATAAGTATATTAGCTTACCTTTTGTCCTCTTGCTCGCGGTAGGCAGGATGTGAATCTAGGTGAAGGAGAAGAGGAATAGGCGAAAGGTATACAGGAAGGAATTTGGGATTTACCTGGTTCACAGCCTGTGTCCTTAGCGGGCGAAGATGTAGGTAGCGGGCGATACCTCTCAGAGAGAAATTGACAACAGTGAATCACGGCAAGATGGTGCGGAATTGCGGGCGAATATAAATTTGCAATAAACTACAACTTTCTACTAATACTCAGAGCGTATGTAATTTGCCGTGCACTGACGCTTCCTACCGTAAGAGATGAACTAACTCAAAATTCTAAGTACGATATTTAAGGAGGAGGGGTAATTGACCAGTACGAAAGGTGCATATTCGCACTATCTATTGGCGTCTTTTAGAAATTAAGCACGCGTAAAGCGGGTCGCATACATTGCTCCTTCCTTTTAAAAATAAGTATGTATAAGTATAAGTGGATATATTAACATATATATATAAAGAACCAAACACATGGAATACTTGCTGCATAGATAGAAGCGTATCACTTTTATTTAAACATGTTTATGAAAAAATTGTTTTTAGAGAAGTATTGGTTTCTGTCAGTTGGTTAGTTAGTTTAACTTTGTACAAACTTTGTTGATTTTGGCATAGAGCGCTCCACATAAGGCTAAAATCCCCACCACTATTTTTATGGCCAGCCGAACTAAACATTGTAACGTTGCAATTTTAAAGAAAATTTCTCGATTAAATTAGAGTAAGAGAATGTCGTGTGAGTTCTTCAAGCCAGATTTTTTTCCTGGAAAAATTGGTTTTTGGAGGATTTTGCGAGAGCGGTTACGTCATGTTTCCCTCGCATGTTTTTTTTGGTTTCTTTCTGTTTTAGGAGCGTTAGCACTTGGGTCATTGGCGCTCGGAGTCTCCTCCGGGTCAGTGTTCGCCTTATTCCAGAGATTTTCCATAAAACTAGTCATTAAAAAACCTAGCACATTTATTCGGAAATATTTTCCCAAATGGAGAAATATATTTAGTCGGATTTAATCCGACTGCCGATGTTGACTGACAGGTACTCCATTACTAGGCTATAGTAATAATAATGCATGGCCGACACCCACACGATTTTAGCCTATCATTTGTCGACAAACGTGCGTCGAACGCCTGGCTCAGCTGTGATGATCTGTTTGCCGAGACGGAGGGTCTCATGACAGCTATCCAGGACCAAGTGCTCTGCTCCAGGAATTATGACAAATACATAATTAAGGTGCCTGGAATGCTGGATGATAGATGTAGACTATCGCCAGGAGTCGGAAACCATCTAGCATATAATAAGTTCATGCGAAATGTGGGTGCAGTCTGACTACCTCCACCAGCACAATCAATTGGCCCAGATAATACATGGGAAACTTGCTATCAAGACTGGTTTGATTGAGGAAAGAGTGCCATACTACGTATCGCCCTCAATCTGTATTGGAGTTTAACTGTTGGAGATTGTACTACTACCGGACAGTGCTCACTGACAAAAAAAAAGCGGAAGCATGTAGAGCTTGGCTCTGAAATAAAGAGACTGTGGGAAGTGGAGGTTGTCCGAGTAGTACCCATAGTCCTCTCGGCAACTGGGATAATTCCTCACGAATTGCACGAAAGTATAGCCACTCGGGAATTGGACCGAAATATTTATATGGTCCTCCAGAAAGCTGTTGTTTTAAACACGTGCCATATTGTCCGGAAATTCTTGAACGAACCATAAATAATAATGTACTTGGTGTCATCCAGTGCATTATTACATCATATCCAGTATATTTACTGAGGTTTAAAAAAAATAAATAATAATAATAATAATAATGTGCTTTATTTATTCCTTTTATATTTATGTTAAAAATAAACTTTTCAAAACAAAAATAAATTAAAAATAATCCAACTCTAGAAAAAGAAAAGAAAAGAACACAGGTAGAAAAAGTGGTTAGAAATAAAAAATAAATAAGTAAATAAGCCTTAGCACCAACTACATGGACCATGTAGCCTCAGGGATTAGCCTTCACTTATTTATATTATTTTTATTTTTTCAAATATTAATAATTGAACTCTTTAATTAGGAAATATCTATACTTTGCAGCTTCTAGGTGATAGCGATAAAGCGTGTTCCAGTTAGCGATAAATCTACCCAGACAGCACATTGAACACAACTGCTTCAGTACGCTACTGTAATTCAAATATGTAAGTTGCCCCCTTAGCTCCATTATTGTTTCCGTAAAATGAAAATTATTGGTGTTGTTAATTCTGCTGTTATGGTGGTTGGTTCCGCAGAGCTAGAAAGCATCAGAGACATTTTCCGTGGTAGCCTGCTTCATTTTGGGTCATCGACCGGTTTCGGATGTTCGCCCATCTTCAGGATGCATTTTTCAGTCAGTGTGACAACACAAACTTGCACAGAGCAAATTTAGTTTACACACTGACTGTTTTTTAACTGTATTTAAAACTAAACTCAAACTAGGTCATGGGGCATGGTCAGACAAAACAGACAAAATTTGCCAGTGAACCATTATTCAAAACACTCTTCCCACAATAGCAATAGAAACGCAATTACCAGTGCAAACATTATACATGCCCCAAATAGTTCTTAAACAGATTTTAGTTTTAGGTTAGTCTTAAATCTGCTAGTTATATATATATATTTAAAAAAAAAAAGTATGAGTGCGTATTGGATGATGTATGATGATGTGAATGTTGTGTAAAAAGGTGATATGTTGAGTGGAATGCATAATAAAAAACTTAATTATAAAAAGCCATATTTTGGTATTCATGCTTGCGTGGATGGCGTATGTGAATGTTGTGTGAAAGGGTGAAATAAGAGTGTAATGATGCATAATTACTAAAACTTAATTATAAGAAACCATTATACATGCATAATTATAAAAACTTAATTATAAGAAACCATATACATGCGTGCTTGGATGGCGTAAGTGAATGTTGTGTGAATGCATATTGTGTGAAATATTGAGTGGAATGCATAATTATAAAAAACGTAATTATAAAAATCGCTTAATTTTAAATTATGTTACTTTAAACCGTTATTTAATTTAATTTTTAATTTATTTTTATATATTTTATATTTTATTTTCATTAGTTAGTCGTAAAGTAAATCTCCCTCCAGCAACAGAGTTTAAAATTAGACCCCCACGTGTTGTTTCCATTGTAAGGAACATTTGCCCTTTAACAACCCAAACACGTGTTTTCCCACCCAGCGACCATACCCCTTGACCTAATGTAGTTTAAGAGTTTAGTTTTAAATACAGTTAAAAAACACCAGTCAGTGTGTAAACTAAATTTGCTCTGTGCAAGTCTGTGTAGTCACACTATCTGAAAAACGCATCCTGAAGATGGGCGAACGCCCGAAACCGGTCGATGACACAAAATGAAGCAGGCTACCACGGAAAATTTCTCTGATGTTGTTAATTCTGCCCTAAATGAAAATATAATTTTTTGTACAAATTATGGAAGGTCGCCATTTGCACTTTCATCAATAATTTATTATTAAATTTGTCAGCTATTGTTTCCACTAAAGCGTCATTTGGTGAACATTTATTACTTTCTTAAATAAGCAGTTCATTATAATTGTGCTTTTTACACATCTCCAAATACTCACTATACCAAAATAACTCTTCGCTTAATATTTGCTTCGCCAATATTTTGGGGAGATGACAATCAGGAAGAAGTTCAACTTTTTGTACATACCGGTAATGCATGTTCAGAGTAGAAAGGAATAAAGGGCGTATACCTGTCTAGAGATATGTTACTCGGCAACAGAACAACCTTTTGATAAAAAATGTTATTAATTTTTCTATATAATCACTCCACATATATCCCCAAACTTGCTACTCCATTACTACACCATATAAATAATACAGTCACCATATAAATAATATCATGTGACTCTATAAATCTTAAGAAGGAAATGTCAAATAAACTAATAAATAAAAATGAATACTGTAACTACATCAAGGTCCCCCCCTATCATGCAAAGAAAGTATGAATGTTTAATTTTGCTATAAAAAAATTGAATCGCGATGTGCTGTTATGGCGTAGCTGTTAATTAATAAAAATGAGGGATTTGATTTTCTTATAGCAAAATATAATATTTTATAATGCTTAAAAATTAGCTGTCAGGTGCAATGGTTGTAACATGAACAAGCCCTAATTAGATCCACATCCAGGCACCTTTTAAAACTGGATGGCTGGGTAATCTGGCTATGGCTATACTAACAAGACATTCACTGCTGAACCGATGGGCTGTTCTAGAAAATATAATCAATGAAAAAAAATCCCTCACCATTTCTGGTAAAAAAGCAATCAACCGCTTTAATATTTTTTCCAGTTTTCTGATTTCCTTGTAAATAGTTCCGCTGAAGATTTTCTTTAAACTTTCTCATCAACAACAAAAAATGAGCCTCTTTCTTTTGTTTGGAAAATTTTTTCTGTGGCCATTGACTCGTTTTCTTTACGGAGCTTGTTGGATTATTGACAATGAAGAGGTTAGCTCAGTGGTAGTGCGCTCGATTTCCACGCGGGGTTCAAGTCCGGCAGTGCTACCCTCAGATTTTTCTCTCTGCTCTAGGAATCTCTACAGTTCACTGTCGTGTAACACGCAGTGATGTCTGTAGCTAAAGAACAGTGTTCGGAGGCGGGCAATGTACGGAAGTGCATCCTACGGAGAAGACTAGGGGCACAATAGATATTTCAGGTCGCAGTGCACTATCGCCTAAAAAGAATCTAACTTTCTGTATTTAGGTATTCCGTATACAAATGGAAGTAACGCCTAACTAAAAAAAATGGGTACGTAAAGGAAAAACCGCTGGCGTTTTATGGGATAAAACTACTAAAAAAGAGACAAAACTAAAATTTGTAATTGTTGTGTTTGGGTCCGTGGAAACTGGAAAGCATCACAGAGATATTTTCCTTGATAGCCAGCTTATTTTTGTGGTCATCGACTGGTTTCGGGCGTTCGCTCAAAATCAGAATGTTTTTTATCAAAACACAAGTTTTTTGACAAAACATCCCATAATGATGGTGTTATGTTATGGAGTTGTTTGTCTAGGTAATAAATTAAGACAAGTCACTTCTCCGACCATAAGTGGACTGTATATTTGTATTTGTTTGTTACATGAAAACTCTCCAGCAGAATAATACACATAGTTAACCATTACAAAAAAAAAAGAGAGTGCGTGTGCAATGTTGCCAATCCTCAAAACAAAATTTCCCTTTAACATCCCCCCCTGTTAAAGAACCCTTTCTTTAACCAAAACCCACAAATTAAACAATATTAAACAAATATGTAAATTCAAAAAGTCATTCATTAGTCTCTAGATTAAGTAATGGACACAACTTTGTCACAGGTCTCTTGAATGTTGAACCGCCCGATGTAGTCACCGTAGCCACTCGTACAGTGCCGTCCTTGCCAGGGTGTAGCTCCGATATTCTAGTAGTTTTCCACATCAATGGAGGTACATTGTCTTCCTTCAGTAAAACCAAAGTGCCTAATGGAATGGCTGCTGCCTGAAACTTCCACTTGTTCCTAGTCTGTAAATTGGTCAAATATTCAACTGACCACCTCTGCCAAAAGACCTGCTTCAGTCAAGGGTTCATAATCATTAGGATTTTGTGATAAAGGAGTCAATGGTCTAGAATTAAGACATGCCTCAATATGATTAAGTAACGTGTTCACTTTCTCAAATGTTAGTACCGCAGAACCCATAACCCGCCTAATATGATATTTGACTGACTTAACTGATGCCTCCCACAACCCACCAAAATGAGGTGCACCCGGGGGAATGAAATGCCATTGTGTTTTTCCCATACCTAATTGGTTAGATACTGTCTCAAATGTATTGTTTTTCTGAAATAAAACCTTGAGCTCTCTTTCCGCTCCAACGAAATTCGTGCCATTGTCTGAGTAGATGTGGGAACTCATACCGCGTCTAGCAAAAAATCGACGCAAGGCAGCCATGAAGGCAGCCGTGGTCATATCGTTAACCAATTCCAAATGTAGTGCCTTCACTGAGAAACAAACAAATATCGCGATGTATGCCTTTTGTTTAGTTCTACGACTTATCTTTACGTATATTGGACCGCAAAAGTCCACTCCACATACCTCAAATGGCCTTCTAGGCATTACTCAATGACTAGGTAATGCCGCCATTTTTGGATGAATATTCCTTGGATTAAATCTCTTGCAGCGCATGCAGTTATGAACTATAGATCTACTTGCATCTTTACGCCTTAGAGGCCAAAATTCCAAGCGTGTTATTGATAGCAATAGCTGAGGTCCAGCATGTTGATGTTGTGTCATAATTAGTTCTGTAACATAACTCCTGTACGGAAGTACAGCCGGATGAATTTGCTGTACCGGTAGATCTGCATTGACTAAACCTTCCTCCTACGCGAATAATTCCATGTTCATCCAGATAAAGCGATAATGAAGCCAATTTGCTACTCTTGTTTACTTCTCCCTTTGCCTTTAGCTGTTCTACTTCTGCAGAAAATTCTTGTTGTTGAACCCTCTTTAAAATGATGAGTTTTGCTTCATTGATTTCTCCTGCCGATAATTCTCCACATTGATTTCCCTTATGCCGTGCCTTATTGTAAAACCGAAAAATGTATCCAACCACTTTAACTAGTTTTGTCCAGGAGGAAAATCTTGAAAACAAATCATGCTCAAATTGCGTTGCACCTAGTGAATACACTAACCTTCTTTTTTCTAATTCTTCTGGTTTTCTCCACTCCGGTGTCCATTTCGGCCATTCCTCAAAATCTTTCTTAAGCCATGCCGGCCCTTCCCACCAAATAACTGAATCCTTTAATTTGCACGGTGTGATACCTCGAGTTAATAGATCCGCTGGATTTTCTGCCGATGATACATAACCCCATTGTCTTTTAAAGGTTACCTCATGAATTTGAGAAACCCTATTTGCTACATATTGCTTCCACTGAACAGGTTCTCCGTTGATCCATGTAAGAACTACTTGTGAATCAGTCCATAAATAACAGTTCTTCGCTTCTAGCTTCAGTATTTTAATAACCTTATCTATTACTTGTGCCAACAATAAAGCTGCACATAGCTCTAAGCGAGGAATAGTTTGCATCTTCTTAGGGCAAACTCGCCCTTTTGCACACAGAAGCCGGACCGTGTTTTTGCCGTGCCCTCCGTTTGATGAAATGTAGATGCAACAACCAAAAGCCTTTGTTGATGCATCGCAAAACCCATGTAATTTTATGTTTCTATTGTTACAAACTCTTCTAGGGCAATAGATGCTATTCAATCCTCCCAAAGACCTTCTGAAACAATCCCATCGCAATTGCAAACTGGAAGATAATGGTTCATCCCACTTTAAATCATGATGCCATAACTCTTGCAGAAACATCTTCCCCTTTATAAGTACTGGAGAAAGAAACCCCAAAGGATCCCATAATTTATTTAAATCAGATAAAATAGCCCTTTTTGTTATTACCAATCCATTGTCATTACTGTGTACATCCAATCTAAACTGATCTGACTGCGGATCCCAGCTCAAACCTAAAGCCTTAATTGAACCTTCCTTGCTCAAATCAATAACGAAATGCTTGCTCTGGTTCTCTATTGACAAATTATTCATCAATGTTTTGGAATTAGAACACCATTTTCGGAGTTCAAAGCCTGCCTTGTGTAATTCCTTACAGAGTCGTGATTGAATTTTTGAAAGCTCTATTTCGGACTCAGCACCTGTCATTAGGTCGTCCATATAGAAATCCGACTGAATTATGTCCGCAACTTGTTTGTCCCTTGGAATTAGATCTAATCCTACCTGCCTTAAACACGTCAATGCCAGATATGGAGCGCAATTCGTTCCGTATGTAACCGTTCGTAACCGAAAAATCTCTAATGGTAATTCTGCCGAAGACCTCCAAAGTATACGTTGCATGTCCATATCCGAACTAGTTACCTCAATCTGTCTGTACATTTTACAAATGTCCCCGGATAAAACGAATTTAGGCAAACGCAATTTAATCAATATTGACCATAAATCGTTCTGTATTGATGGTCCTGTCATCAGTAAATCATTTAAAGACATTTGATTGGTCGATTTAAAAGAAGCATCAAACACCATCCTAACTCGAGTAGTAAGACTGGCTTTCACTACCGCATGATGTGGCAAATAATATGTCGGACGATTTTCCATTTCGTCATCTGGTACCCTTTCCATGTGTCCTAAATTTAAATATTCTTGCATGAAGTCTACGTACTCCCTTTTTAGTTCAGCTTGATTGTTAAAACGCCTTTCTAAGGCAAGAAATCTATATTTCGCTCCTTCCAATGAATCACCTATTTCTGAAGATTGTTTTCTAAAAGGGAGCTGAACGATGAATCTACCTTCTTTGTTTCGTTTGTAGGTATCAATAAATAATTCCTCACAAATTATATCCTCTTTAACTTGTCAATTTTTACTGATCTAGTCAATAGGCATGAATTTTCTGAACTGCTAGGGGTTGCAGGTACATTTCCTGACACCACCCAACCTAAGCAAGTATTAACTAAAACCAGTCCTTTATTTTTCCCTAAAGGGTAGTAATTTTGTCCTGATAATAAAGAAAAGAATATTTCACAGCCCAAAATACCATGTACCTTTTGTTCCGAATGTAAGAATTCTGGATCTGCTAACCTTTGATTAATATAAAAGGGAATTCTCCAATGTTTAGTACTTATTTCTCTTTTTGTTGCCAAATTAATCGTTGATAGGACTGTAAATACCAATCGAGTCTTAAAATCTGAATTTAATGAGGAAATATTTGCTACAACACTCTGATACATCCGTTTTGTTTCCTGTTACCCCCACCACCGCTGTGTTAACCTTGGTAAACGGTAACGCAAGTTGTTCTGCTAATACCTTTTCTATAAAATTTAATTCCGATCCGCTGTCGAGAATAAATCTACATTTATGTGCCTATCCTTGTTTATCGTATATGTTTACTACTGCTGTTGCAATTAACGCGCATTCACTAACTCTTGCTAAACAGGCATATTTAATATCATTTACAGAACCTTTTATTGTCTCGAGATGTTTTGTGTCATTCTTATCGATAGAATCACCCTTTGTTACAGCCGCATGAACTGTGGTTCCCTTAGATGAATCCCTTTATATTTTTAAAGAACCCTCAACTGGCGGTACCTTTGATCTAATTGCACAAATTAGAGTGTTATGTTTGCCATTACAATGTTTACAATTTGAACTTTTGCAATCTTTTACTAAGTGACCGAGGCCTAAGCAATTCCAACAATGATTATTTGATTTAACTATATATCGTCTTTCATCTGCAGTCATTTGTATAAAAGTTTCACAATTGAAAAGTTTATGACTTCCCTTTCCACACAAAAAACACGAATCAGAATTGCCGACAAAGAGACACAACTTGTTTGGTTTATTTCCAGTGTGATTTAATTTATTTTGCCTTTTAGAATTTTTTAAAATTTCTACTTGTTTACCTTGAGTTGTTTTGTCTTCATAGGACTCCAACCATAAATACCTTTCTTCCGAAAACCTATTTAATTTTTCGAAAGTTGGGTAATCTTTAGTAGGATTAGCTTCTTCCCAACATCGCAATGTAATTTTATCAAATTTGGAAGTTAATAAATATACCAGTAGTGGCCCCCAAAATGTCGTTGGTTGATCCAATAATGTAAAGGCCTTTTATATGTTTGTTATATAAACTATGAAGTTGATGCAATGCCTTTGCCGACTGAGATGTAATTCTTTCTGCATTAAATAGAGCTGATATATGGGTTTCAATAGTACATTTGTTGTTCTTGTACCTTGAACATAACTCTTCCCAAACTATATTATAATTTTTCCCTGAAATTTCAATGTTGTTAACTATGTCTGCCGCGTCCCCTTCTAATAAACTAATCAAATAATGAAATTTCTAAATCGGTTGTAATTCTTTTTCGTCATGAATTAAATGTTTCATAAAACTGAACCCAATTTTCATATGATCCATCAAATTTCTTTGTCAATTTTTGGTAATTTAGATTTTCCTAACCTTGAATAATTAAACCCTAATTTATGTGACTGTGCATTTGACTTAGAGTTTTCCCGTTTAATCTTAAGTAAGTAACTCTGTATCCGATAAAATAATTCTTCAAAATTCTCTCTCTCTATTTCCTGTTTCACAGCTATTTCTTCAAACACATCTACTAACTCTTCAATTTCACTCTGAACTGAATCGAAGCTGGCCCATATTTCTGATAATTTAAATTCCCTAACCTCAAGTAATTCAAAATCACCGTCTTCTTTGTTAAATTTGTCAATGAACTGCCCAATCCTAGTAAGAGACGCCTTTACCCTTCCCCGTTTAGCAACTAATTTGTCAAATATCACCTTAGTTGTTTCCTCCATAATAATCAAAATACCAAACAAAATAAAAATGTAAACCTAATTTATGAAATTAATCAAACAATAAAAAATGAATTAAAACTGTAAAATTATATTTAAACTAATAACCTCAAACGTTTGTGTATTAAAAATCAAGGCATGCTCAATTAAAAACCAAATAATAGAAAGTTGAAAGAAAAATGAGGAAGAGACTGACCTTAATTGTTCCTTGTTGTACCCAAAGTTTAAAAGTTCTGAACCTCTGATTGCTAATATTTAAACATTTGAAAACAATTCTAACCCTGAATGAATCCGTATTTCTCCTGGTAGACGAAATTGTTGTAACCATGAATCTTGAATCCTATGTGGCTCGGAGGACCAAAATGTTATGTTATGGAGTTGTTTGTCTAGGTAATAAATTAAGACAAGTCACTTCTCCGACCATAAGTGGACTATATATTTGTATTTGTATGTTACATGAAAACTCTACAGCAGAATAATACACACAGTTAACCATTACAAAAAAAAAAAAAAATGGTGTGAAACACTCACATAACTTTCTCTTACTCCAGTTCTCTAAATGATAATTGACAAATTTTATAGTTTGTGTACCAAATTCAATGAAATTCGTCGAAAACGGAAAAATCTGTTCAGTAAAAGCGCACTTCCAGTTTACTAATTTTCTTGAAACTCGAAATTCAGTCCCATCTATTTATCTAAACTAATTATTATGGTTGGATGACTAAGAATTGTATAATCAACTGGATAGGCACTTTGATGAAATCTCTAACCCCACCCCTCCCCTAAAAGTGCTCTTAAAAGAAATTTCCCAGAGAAATGTTCTAGATAAAAGTTGTATATCTTTGCATGTTTAGTTTATATACGAAGTTTCAAAAAAATCGTCAGAGCCATTTTTGAGAAAATTGCGAAAAAGTGAATAAATCATTTAGTAAAGTGGTAAGTAAACGCACTTCCGGTTATCCGATTTTTTTCAAACTCGGAATTTCAACAACATATTTAATTCTAATTAACATTATTTAGATGACAGAATTGTCTAATACACTGAAATGGCACTTTAGATGGAAACCTACCCCACCTCTTCCCCAGAAGTGCCCTTAAATGAATTTTCCCGGAGAAATGTTTCAAATAAAAGTTGTAGCTC